>JBDFRD010594373.1:0-16644 GCA_039654405.1 Bullina lineata | reverse complement strand
TTTCTCTCGCTCGCTCTCTCTCTCTCTCTCTCTCTCTCTCTCTCTCTCTCTCTTTCTTTTTTTTTAAAATCTTCCACCTCACCTACCCCCTGCTTTCGTCTTTCACTTTGAACGTATTAAAACTTGAATGTATTGCTTATTCAAAATGTATTGCTTATTTTCCTCATTATACATTCAAGGCCATACATGTCAAAACAGGCCTCGATTTGTCCCTATAGTGTATTATTAGGTAAGGAAGTTTCGGCATATGTTGATGCTATTTCTGTCCAGAAGTAAATTCCCTCCAAAACGCATTCCAGTAATGTCTCACGCTTTCTGGCTGCGACCCAGACTGATGACCTTTCAGTGTTCTGCTGTTGTCTGGTCCCCGATGCATCAGTATTAAAATAAACCTATGAAAACCTTGATTCTTTTCGGATACCATAGATGTTTTTATACCACTTTTACGAACCAGTAATCCTGTTGTTGGGTGGCGCCGTGGCCGATGGTAAGTAAGAGCGTTGGACTCCTAATGCAAGGGTCCAGGGTTCGAATCCGGGAGGTGACCGTGTTGTGTCCTTGGGAAAGACCCTTTACACCATTTTTCTCTCCCTACCCAGGTGCTAATTGGGTACTAGCGTCTTGTCTAGATGAAGTAAAAAATCACCTGTTCCGCCTCACGCTACAGAAACCGGGATAAGCTCCGGCTCCATGGGCCTCATGGCCTTGAAGGAACTTTACCTCTTTTTTTGCCTGTCGTCGTGACTGGTCCCAATGCACCAGGACTGAAGTAAACCTATGAAAACTTTGCCTCTTTTATGATATGTATTTCTACTTTCTTTTTGGATTCAAAGATTTTTATAGCGTTTTTTTAAGAACCAGTAAACTGATATTCACTGTCCAGTTGCTTAAAATAAGCTTAAAATTTAAGCCTATTTAATAGTTTTGCATCTTGAGATGT
Organism: Bullina lineata; assembly: GCA_039654405.1. Taxonomy (NCBI): domain Eukaryota; kingdom Metazoa; phylum Mollusca; class Gastropoda; family Bullinidae; genus Bullina; species Bullina lineata. The sequence continues at coordinate 15,704 of JBDFRD010594373.1, read as the reverse complement.
CTTATCTCAAGAAAGAACGAGTTTATGTAGTCTGTACGTTTTAATGACTTTAGTTTCTCATGCATCATCATCATCAATGCCTGTGGTCCCTCCTGGGACATAGGCCGCCAACAAGAGCTCTCCAGGCACCCCAATCCCTAGCTACGCTTTTCAACTGTCCCCAGATATGGCTCATCCGCTTTATTCGTTTCTTATTCGATGCTTCTTGAATCTTCTAGCGGTTCGGACTATTTCAGCTAGTTTTCACAACGCCAACAAAATATGTGAACTTGTATTGCATAGATTTCCCCTATTTTAGTGGCCGAATGGTTAAAGCGTTGGACTCCTAATCCAAGGATCCAGGGTTCGAACCCGGGAGGTGACCGTGTTGTCCTTGAGAAATACACTTTACACCATTTATCCTTTCACCACCCAGGTGCGAATTGGGCACCGGCATATTCTGCTGGGGAAGTAAGCCTACGACAGACTAGCGTCCTGTCTAGGAGATGATGCCTCGGATGGATGACATAAGCACATGAAAAGTCCCAAAAGGGTATCCCGGAAGCGAGTATGTTGGAGGAGCATTGTTGCGGCCCAATATTCCAGAGAGGAGCCAGTGGAATAAGCAATGCAAGTCTATGTACGACAAGCCCAATTCGAGAGTCAGGTGTCGCTGTCTGTTTCTGAGTATTCACTTATACTTATTATGCCAGCATCAAATTCCTTTAAACTGAAATACACGACTACACAGTAGTACATTATAGTAACGAGTTGACTAGTGTTTGATGGCATCAAATTGCACACACGCCATCAGTTTGGGATTTTTTTTTTTTTTTTTTTTGCACGTGAAGTAAGACATTACATGTACTTAATAAAAAGTGAACATTTGTTTCTGTCTTTTAAAATCACAAATCACGCTTTTTTTCACACCTTTTGAACGGTGGAAAGAAAGAACACTGGAAACCAAACCATATTTTTACATGTTTATTTTTAATTTGCATGTTAATGGCTTATCTCACAAACGCATTTCAAAGAACTACAAAAGTAAGAAATATTTTGATCAACTTCAATTTTCAAACAGAAACATGAGATGCAGTTTTTTTCATACAGATCTGAAAAAAAAAGGGTGAGGTTAAAGGTTAAATAATCTCAAGAATACAATATGAGAACGAAAGAGGGAGAGATAACACTTGGGGTACCGGGTAGGTGGGAGTGTTCGTTATCAACAGAACTGAAATCCTACACGACTGACTACATGACATGCCATCAAACTGTCGTCTTCAGGAAACAGTAGTCCAAAGTTCTCAAGATGACTTGTTCAAGCATTATCAGACAATAAATCCTTGCCAAACGTTTTGTATCTTAATCCACACAAAATCAGGAGACACATTAATAAGAAACAGACTTTGTTTTCTGCAGCCTCAAGACTGACAAACTTCACATTAGTCTTACTTTCATGATGGAACATAATATATTCGTATTACATCTGCCCCATTTCCCAAAGATATGTTCAGAAGGACTGCTATTTTCATAAGTCCTGCATACTGGCCCTTCAACATTTATTTTTCTCTGACAAAGGCCAGATGCCTGTGTTACAGAAAGGTGAGCTGAGGAATAATGCAAGTCAAATATCTTTCCCCCAAAAATACACATAGCTGTTGTCAGGATTCGAACCCGGGACCTTAGTAAAACAAGTCCAATGCTCTACCTATTCTGCCATTGCGCTGCACACAAAGTCTGAACATCATTTTTGAACTGGACAGTACTGGTGGTAAATGAAGGATTGAGACAAGAGCTCTGACTGTTTCACTGATATGTTTCATCTTGCATCTTATTGCCTCCCTACCCACTCAACTTATCCCCAGTAATGTAGAATATTAGGATGACTGATACGGGTGCGAGAATACATACTAATAACAAATCAATCTTGTCACCCTCCTGACTCGGCAACAGTAAAAACAATACTGATTGGGCAGGGGCAAAGACACGGGGGAAAAACGCCAACAACAAAAAATGAAGGTGGATGATTATGATGATATAATGCACACGTATTAATTTTGTACGTTCATGACAATAAGGGATTGAGAATTCTACAAACTTGAGTATTGATGGAGAGGTATAATGGAATCAACTTTCTGCATCCTATTGATGATACCATTATCAAGGCCGGATGATAGACTTTTTAACCACTTGTTTTCCATACTGTTTATACCTGTTTAAAATGCAATGTAGATTCTATATCACTTTACATTGAATGCAAAATTATTACGTCTTACGAGAAAACCCCCACAACAAAAAAAAAAAAAAAAAAAAAAAAGCCACAAACTTTCAAAAAGACAAATTATCTTTAAAGAATCCTTTGCAAAATTAAATTGAAATCATTACGCACAATAATTTTAAGAAGAAAATGTCTTCTTAACCTCAAACATACCCTGCCAACGGATTTTGAAACATTTGACTTTTCCAAATATTTTGCCATTTCTCAGGTCGTCTATAAATTTTTTGTTTCCGCAATAGTATTTTAAGCAAAGTTTAACAAATCGAAGAGGAAAATTGTTTTTTTAAAAATCAAGTTTCAAAAAAGGAAGAAGTTGGTGTCTACTACTACAGTATTAGTTTATCTATTACTGTAACTGTTAATAATCGTATCTCTATAAAAACACCCTTTTTCTTTTTTTTGTACAAAATTTCAGCATTGTAGGACTCAATATTAAAATATAAAAATGTCTTTCTAAACGTGTTAACACATAACACGGCAACTCATTTTACAACCAACAAAAACAAAAACAGAAAGAAAGAATAATTATAAAAAAATAAAGCTGGGCTGGAAACATTTCAACAGGATTACCTTATTAAATCTAGGAATGGGCAGGCATTGAATAAAGCTGAAATGAGCACCAGTTACAAATTTGGTGGACCATAACAGGATGAAACCCTGAAATTTCTCACCAAAAATAAAACCACAAAAGAAAAGTTGCCACTAAGCAGACTCTCATTGTATTTGCATGTGAAATAAACATTCCTAAATAAAAAAAAAATAATAAGTCTTTGAATGATTGTTCAAGTACAAGTAAACGGTAAACATTCTATTTCTCTCTTTTTACATCACCGATTGAATTCAGATTAGAACTTGTTAAAAATTACACGGTCCAATGTCATCATTGAAAAAGTGTTTTTAAACAATAAAAAAAAATGGAAAAGTCTAAGAGGATGCTGGTAAAATAAAATGTTTACATTATAATTAATAGGTAGTTGGAGCCTAAAGCTATCACTGTCTTGTCCATGGAGCCATCAGCAGTAAGACAATGTAACAGACACTATCAGCACCTGACTAAGCACAAAACAAGTCAGCGAGAGTTTCTTCAGGTAACTCACAGGTGAAAAGGAAGCACAAAAAAATAACAGAAGGCCGGTAATACAAAAAAAGAAAAAAGAGAGAGAAAGCACCAAAGTTTGTTCTCTCTATGAATGTCAGTAACATATATGCATTTATTGGGATGTTCATGAATCTTGTTTTCCTGCCTATCCTAACGTCATATCTGCATTCAGATAGTGACTACGGGATATCATTTCCCCTGTGTGCATGAAGAGAGAGAGAAAAAAAAAGGAAATGTCAAGTCTATTTCATCACATCCAGACTGGGTGTTGAATTAAGACGGAAACCAAAAAATTACTGAAATGGAGACGAATTTTGACGCAAAGAAAATCTGGATGGGTAGATGCAAAATTTGATATCTGGTTTATCGACACGTAAAAAAACAACAACCCAAAAACCAAAAATATTATTTTTGCATACATTACAAGAGGAACAAAAAGTGGAGATCTCATGAAAATATGCATGGTAAACACACTTTCTGCCACAAATCTGCATCTTCCAGTGGGACGGAGTTTCACAGAAAGTTCGTTTTGGTAGTTGCTGCACAACATTTACCAGGCAACAAAGCTGTTGTCAACTTCTACCTTTTACGCATCAAATATTGTTAATTTTTTTTTCAATTTACAAATTAGATTTAGATCATTAACAATGCACTGGCCTATTTTTTAATCATTTTCTTTTTTAATGTACAGTATGTCAACACAGAAAGAAAGCGTAGGTGTCTTTGAATGTCATTAGGTGACAAACGTTGAACTTAGAAAAGAGAAGGGTCTGGCCTAAATCTTGAGTAAGATTAAGAAGCATAATCAGGCTATAGAACAGTTGATATCATACGCACACTTTAAAGCTTTCAAGCCAATCAAAACAATCATGATTGTAAATAATGAACATTAATCAAACAGAAGATGAGGGAGACAAGGCTATGATGTTTTCAGCCTTGTTCTTTCTAATGAATGTTAACTGCGTCAGGCCTGAATTTCATGAAGCACAGAAGGGCACGAGACATCATAAGTGAATGTGCCTGAAAGAACTTAGCACCAAAATCTTATAAAATAAAATTAAAATCTTCCAAGTTCAAGCATCCAAAAAAAAGTTTCTCAAGCAAAGCTGACCACTTGAATCAAAGCTCAAATTACATGATCTTCATCCAAAAATGAGACATATTAAATGCCACAGCACAAATGTTATTTTCAATTACGATGCAATGATCTATACTTTCTCACAATGTAAGTACACATTTGCAGAAACCTCACATATTGATATAAATGCTTTCACTCATAATATTTTTTCTAGTTGTCCCCATGGGAGCAAAGGGCCACAACCACACTTTTCTAAGCTATGAACCATTCAAATGTCTAGAAACAAACTAAGGCTAAAACTACATTAGGCACCAAAACCACAGGATTTCATCATCATTTTACTGGTAGAAAATAATTCACATCTGATCACTTCACTGAAAAAATCTATCTTCACCAATTACAAAAATGCCAATACAATAATAACACATATTTTTTCTGAAATTCCTTTAAGTTATTTCAAATAACAATTTTACAATATCTATGTGATCTATACTTGTACAAATGCATATGCCTTTTGTGAAAATCAATTTGACTCTTACTGATAGAAGACCAGCATCAATTTTTTTTTCCTTGGATTTTCAAGACAATAAAGCTTCCATACTCCGATCACACCTGAATGGCGAAAAAGGAAAGTAACAATCTGGATGATGTTTGTTTTAATTAAGTACATATTAAGACCTAGATCAATTCATATGCATCACAGCTGCTCTGCTACTGTACTGAACCACAACTGCAGCTTTCATTCACTTTTTTTGCATTAACTGAAAACAAGCTTCCACAATTTAAAAAAAAAAAAAAGAAAAAAAAAAGAAAATTGTTTTGCATGCACATGCAATTCACACAATTTTGATTTAATTCGTTTCAATCTTAAAATAGGCAACAAAAAACAGGAGAGCATCTAAAAGCCCATCATGCATTCTCAGTAAAAGAAATCACTTGGATTTTTAAGTAAAATATCAAATCACTGCTATTAAAATTCATCGTGTTTTGTTAAAGCTTCTCCAAAATCTGTGGCCTGGCTGCCTACGAAAAGGTCATACTTGTCCAAAATCTCTTCCTTTGTGAGTACGCCGTTCTGAAGACGAGAAAACAGAGATAACAAATAAACGAGATGTGATAACAAAATACTTTAATCATACATATTCAGCACATTGTTTGAAAGTAATTATTACTCATTATTAAAAAAAAAAAACAGAAAAAAGGTAAAATTCCTTCAAGGCTAATAAGGCTCAATAAAACGAACCAGAACTCATCCCCATTTCAATAATCATAAATGAATTACATCACCTCCTAGCCAATGTCTACTGATGGCTTACTTGCACCAGAAAAATATGTTCCTTCCAAATTTGCATGTGGTGGAGAAAGAAAAATGTGTGTAAATTTACTTTACTGACAGCCAGGATTCAAACCCACAACAATGTGGTTAAGAGTCCAACAGCGTAAGACTTGACCACCTGCAGCAGTATATTTAAAGCCTTTATTCTATTATAAAAGCGACATGTATGAAGGAAAAGATGAAATTAAGGGAGTTTTAAAATAATAAATGTATCTCAATTATGTAATGAGATCTTGCATCATTCAGAAACCATGGAAAGTATGTACCCACTACTGCATATAAGTCCACATTATTACATGGATGATTTTTTCAATTGAAGACTAGAGAAAAATCATGCAGTTACACAGTATGAATATAATTCAGGGTCACAGTTAATTCAGAATATTAGGAAAAGAGAAAAATCCATTGAAACATTTGGTTAATACTAAGTTTCATTTGCAAGGATAAATAAGTCTCAATGCTTTCAGAATTTCAAGCATTCACAATTTTTTTTTTTTTTTATAAAACATGCATTATACAGATAGAGACATTTCAATTTCAGAAACAGTGAGCACAAAAATCTGCGAAACTGAACATTCAAGCTGATGTGCAATCACTTTTTCTCTGTGCATGTAATCACAGTACCTTGAATACTGAGGCACAGATTGTGATCATAAAAACAAAAAGAAAATACATAATAAACACAGGTATATATTTTTTTCGAAGACACTGAAGCTGTGCAAAGATTCACAGACAAGTGTAAAGCAATTCATTCCTATAGTTAATCATGCTGTGTGACAGTTAGAAAAAAAAAAAAAGGGAAGAAAAAGGACCATATGATTGCTACCTGTGGTGACATATGGAATTAGCTTAACCCACACAAATTATGTTTATGGGTCCCCCGAAACTAAATGAAAAAACAAGTTACTGTCTACTTACTTTCCTTTAAAACACGCGACAGTCTAGACTAACACATAGTGTCACCAGTTTGCCTCTGCTATTTCCTTTAGTTCTGCGCTCAATAAACAGACGGGTTAAACTAATATTTCATATTTAATGTACGTCACACCATGGCTACCCCATGAATCAAAAAGGTATAAAATATGGAGGATTCCAGCTTTCTTAATTCTGAGTGCATCTGAAGGCCTTTATGTGTGCAAGCTATACCAAGTGAATATCTCAGTCTGCAACTTGAACTCCACTTCTCTATCTCTCAAACACATTATGCCCTACACAGGCAAACCAGTTGCATTTTGAAAGCTACGTTTTAGCAATGAACTTTTCTTGTCTGCTCATCTTGATAATGCTGGCCTAGCTAAGAACCATGAGTAAAATAATAATTGTATTCTAGAAAAAAAATTGGAGCACAAGAATTTAACCTCACACCAACTGTTTAACAAGGGGAATAACCCAATTATACAAAATTCTCTTGTAATTATAGCCCCTGACAATCCAATATTTTTCAAGAATTATCTTCTGGATTGGTCACAATTCCGCTTCCCCCCTATCAAAAACTTGTGTGTATAATTGAGATAATTACTGAGTGAATTATGCATTTCATACTTTAACCTGTTATCAGATGCAGCTGATTTCTTTGCCACGATTCCTGCTTGGGCCTAATATAGCTTTTATTGGTAACCTACTGTTTGTCCGAATCCACTCCCCCTCTATTAAACAGTTATGCATAATTGAAACAATTACTGAGTGAATTATGCTTTTCATACTTTAACATGTTATCAGCTGAGCTGGTTTCTTTGCCGAGTGGACTGTTGCATTAGAATAAACCATTACCTTTAATTTTTTTTAAATCATAACGCATCTGTGAATAAACTATATCTATCCCTCTACATTTCATAAGAAAAAACAAAACACCAGCACCAAAATACACCACAGATGAAGTTCTATACAAGGATCTTTAGATACACAGTTCCACATATCCACGGCAACAGAAGTGTAAGCCTTCAGAAAACAAAGAAGTGGGACACAGAACACCCATGCCAAAGACAAGGAATTAAGGGATAAGGGTGGGGTATTAGGAACAAGCGTTTTGATTCTACTACCTTATCGGAGTCACTTTCATATATAAGATGCCTAGCCTCGGCCCTGGAATGGTCGTAGTCAGAGGGTATAATCCAGTGCATTACTTCATCCTTGTCCATTTTCCCATCCTTGTTTCTATCACGGAATTCGATAAACTGTTCGCGTTCAGATTTGACCCACTCAGGTTCTTCCTCCCCCGCTTCCTCTTGGCTACGTGGCCACATGTCACCTACAAGTAATCAAGAACAAAGTAGGGATCAAGGGAAACATGACAGCAGGAGTAAAGGGAGGGAGAAGCTCACAACTCCATTTGCAATCTTCATGAGCTCAGCGCAGGATTTGTGAGCAGCCCTTTTGTATCAGAGAACAGGGATTAAATCAATATTTTTTTTCTCTTTACTATTTATAATTTTTGCTTGATTTTTCAAACAGCGTTGCAGAAGCAAACAAAAATAAAAGTTACAGTTTTTTAAAATACAGCATAACATGCTTGTCGGTGACAAAAATTGAAGCGTGATATTATCCATGTCTTCTTCACCAAAAAAGCTGCTCAGGGTTGAGAGGTGGAGATGCAAACAAGGCATCTATTGATATTATATACAAACCTTGTCTTCATCAGAAGACCTCACTAAATGCTCAGCCTCTGCTTTGCTATGGTCATAATCCTCAGGGATAATCCATTCCATAATTTCATCTTTATTCAACTTCCCATCATGGTCTTTGTCACGGAAGTTCTTGAACTGCTCTTTCTCTGAGACTACCCACTCAGGCTCTCCATCTTTGCCTTTGTCCTCCTCATCATCATCCTCATCATCTTCATCATCATCATCGCCCCAAATGTCGTCTAAATCAAAAGCATGCAACATATTAATGAAAGACACTCAAATATTTAAAGTATACTTGGTAACCACTTACAGCACTTTAAAATCACCCACATTGAGGACAACTTAAAAAATGGAGGCATTTCTGTATAAATAAGTTATGTACTTCTTATACAGAACACTCACGTTTCACTGTACCATAAATAACAATAGACGTAATTACAATGTAATAATAATAGTAATAACAAGGCCATTCATACTTTTTTCTGCATACCAGCTCAACACATTGTTCAATTAGTGTCCACACTTACCACATCACAAACTCAAAAGAATAATATTCACCGATCCAAAGTTTGAATTCACTAACTTATTTTTTCATTCACTTATAGTATTCAAATTGAAATATTTCTAATAGCCTTATGATGCCTATTATGAGCTTAGAATTATAATCCTGCAGTAATAAATAATTTAATTTCAGCAGTTATAATTTCACAGAAACTGTTTGACCTAGTTTCCTTTGGTGCTTACTGATGGGAAGAATGAGAGACAGATGTAGGTGAAATATGTCTAAAGTAATTATTCTTTCTTCAGCAGTAATCAACTAAATTAGACAAATAGAATCTAGAAGGCAAATGACTTTTGCTTGAAAATGGAGTGACGTTACGTAATTTTCATTTACATTCTTATCTGTATTTTTCTTGAAAAAAAAAGCCTTACGAACGGCTCAGATTTCTGAATGGTCCTTTGCATGTAGATTTATCATCGAGTAAGATTAGCAGCAACTGCATACTAAATAAAAAAAATTCTCATTACTTTAGGTAAGTAAACAAAAAAATTCTTTGGGAAGTAAATTATATGTCTTATTTCAAAATGTTTAATGTTTGATTCAGGATTAACCAAATATGTACATACCAAACAAAAAAACAAAACAAAACGCAAAAACTTACTGATATACTCTTCAAGACTGATCAAGCCATCTCCATCCTTGTCAATGTCTTCAAGTGTTTCCTGTGCAAATCAAGATGTCATAATGAAAATAATTTGAGTAAAAATAGGTTTTTTTAAGCCATGCGGGTGTTAAAAAAACTTCGATGCTACCTAGGATATGACAGGACGCTCTGGGCCCTTCATATATATATATGACAACTGAACTTTTGTGGAAAAAGGCAATAATAATATTGAACACTTTGTACATTCTACAATCTCAATAATAATTACTGCGCAAATAAAATCAAACATCAAAGCCCAAACAAATTCCAAGCTTTTGAATGTTAGAACATTTTTGGAATACGTAATCGCTGTTCAAAAGTCGCCCATTAACAATTTCCTGTGTGAACAAAAGTCATCTGATTCTGAAACAGATTGGTTCAACTCACATCAACAACAATTTCTCTCATGTGCTCCGCATCCTCTGGATGCAAAAAGGATGTGAATTCGTCTTTGCTGAGCTTGCCATTCTTATCCACATCAGCTCTGTCCCATCGCCTTCTGTCCCTTTCAATCATGTCTTTGTATTCAAATGTAGGAGATCCCTCCTTTGGCTCTGTAATTGAAAAATAAAATTAATACAAGTACATGAGATTTTATCACTCTGTGTTTGGAATCAAAGTTATTTAAAAAATGGCTGAAAATGGAGGATGATCATCTTAAAGATAAATAAGTAATGCATTCTTTTTAACAAGCGAGGACAAACACATTTCAGTTAAATTTGTAAGAGATTGATTTTCTTTTTATTTATCTGAGGGTTTTTTTTTTGTTTTTTTTTTAACTAGAACTCTTCTATTTTATGTTATGTTAAAATGAAATGGTCATCTCAACTTCGACTTAAGCATTGAGAAGAATAATTTACTTTCAGTACTACTGCCTGTCTTTCTTTTAATTAATTCAAATATAATAAATTGCATGAGAAGTTCATTATGTTGAAGAGGCACTCACACAAGTACAACGAGACCCTACTACCTACTGACAACTCTTTATATGAAGCCAGCATGTGTCCATGTTTCAAATGGTTGCTATTTTAGATAATAAACTCTACCTATTGATACAAGTTTAACTGACACAAGGAAAGAAAAAAAAAACACAACCACCCCCCCAAAAAAAACCCACACCAGTAATGAGAATAAAGGTGAGTTCTAAAACAACAGTCCAATTATTTGGAAACATTTATTGTGGTTATGTCCCCTAACATCCAAGTCTTATCGGAAATAAACATACTTCACAAGATCATTCATTCTGTGACATAGATGCTAGTTCAGTTGAGTATCTTTTAATAATCACTGAAAAAGTCAGGACATTGTATTCAGAAGGACAGCATATATATGACTTCCATCAATAAAACAAACATAACTTAAAAATGTGTACGTATTATAAAAAAAAAAGCCTAAAAGATAATCATATACAAAAATACTCTTGTCTTCCCTCTGCCTGTCAAATTAAATCCTTGTTCAGTTTATTCTTTTATTGTCTTGCTTTCTTTGTTTTCTTCGAGAACTCACCGTCACTGTAGCCGAAAGTTCTCTTCTGATAACTTTCCCACACCAAAGTGTTTTCAGTATCAGGATCATGGTCCTTCCACATGCGCTCAGTGTCTGTGGTGATGTAGCGACGCTGCACATACTTTATCCATTCTTTCAGTTCCTCCTCCGTAACCTCACCATCACCATTTTTGTCAATCTTGTCAACGATGATACTATTGATGGGTAAAATATGGGAAGTGAAAAAATAAAATGATCAAAGGGTTTGATTACTTTCAACTATAGTAATGGCTATTCAGAAAACTTACTGTATACCTAATTCAAATAACTGTACGAGCAAAACCAATTTGCACAGCATATAGTAAGCAGTATTTCCAGAAAGATTTTAATTCAGAGGCACTGAAGTAAATAATAGTTGATTTAAAAAAAACAACCAACCAAACTATTGAAACATTGGAACTTCTTTTGCCAAGTCCATTGTAAAGAAAAAAATAAGAAACGGTGAAGTTTCTCGTGCGTACCTGAACAGAATGGACATTTATCTGGTTTAACTCAACTTGCTATTCAATGAAACGTCACAGGAAGAACAATCTTGCATTCCTCATCCACTGACATGATCTTACAGAAAATATTAAGCACAATGAACCATGAGAAATAAATGAAATAAGACTTACGATAGTCTTCTCTTGCTCTCTTCTGGGGAGAGCTGGTCAAAGCTGTCAGCCTCATCATGACCCAAGAAAGCTTCGTGATCATAGTCACTGTTGTGTTGTCCATGCAGCTCATGTTCTTCATCGCTGAGGGGCTGAAAAACCACAAGTTAAAATAATTATGATACTATTATAGTTGAAAGGGAATATCCGTACACATTACAAAACATACCACATCTACATCCTTCACGACAAACATTTAAAAAATGAAAGAAAATGAAAAAAAAAAGGAAGTCACTGAAAGCATAGACATCTTTAAAATGGGAAATTAATTTTACAAGCAATAGGAACAATGTTCTGATTCATACCAAATTAATTCTTTATATTGTTTTAAATTGTTCATGAACAGTACGGCTTACAGTATGAACCAAAGGAAACCTTCCAAAGACAGAGGTACAACCCCTTCGATGCCGACCTTTAGAAGAGCCCAAAGTGTCACTGGGCCCTGATATGTAGTGATGACATGTAACGCAGGGAAAATTAATGTATTCAAAACTTTAAAAGCTGCTTATTTCTAAAAGAAATAAAGTGTACCTTATCGTGCACACGCTGCTTTTTTTCATTTGTGGGAATTGCACTGCAGGAGACTGCAGTCAAGGTAAAAATAACCATGAACACTATATAGAGCTTCATTGTCTTCGTTTCTATCACACCTGGGGAAAGAAAATATAATAAATAATCATTATATCATAACACACATTTACAGCATCAGTTTTATTTTTCAAGCTTAAAATGAATACAATTCTACGTCAATCTTGCAATGAGAAATTAATTTTATCCACTAATTTTGAACAAGAATTATAAAAGATTGCTTCTTTTTGTGAGGTGGCACGGTGGCCGAATGGTTAGAGCGTTGGACTCCAAATCCCAGGGTCCAGGGTTCGAATCCTGGAGGTGACAGTGTTGTGTCCTTAGGAGACACTTTACACCATTTTTCCTCTCCCCACCCAGGTGCGAATTGGGTACCGACGTATTCTGCTGGGGAAATAAGCCTACGACAGAAGCGTCCTGTCTAGGAGATGATGTAAAAATCATCTGTTCCGCTTCACGCTGCTGAAACCGGGATAAGCTCCGGCTCTATGGGAACTTACTTTCTTTTTGTGAAGTGCTTTTGTACTTTCCTATTTCTTCAGAAGGCATCATCCCCCCCCCCCCCCCGTGCACTTATTATCAGTTCTAAAAGTTCAATCCCACCACAGAATTATTATATTCCTTTGCGGTGGCCATTAACTGGCCCTGAATACTGAAAGTGACAGTCAGTCAAACAGTATTAGTTGCCTCATTAGGCCTACCATTTATGAAAAGTGTTTGGATTTAGTCGACAGTCACTATGATCTAGATATCTAACTTCAACAGTTTTCTTTTTTTTTAATCTTCCTCATTCATCCTACAATTTTTTGCAAGTTCAGATGGAGCTGAAAGGCGTCCACAAGGGCAAAGGCAAGGCTTGAACTTGAACTACAGATGTCTACCATAGAGATACAATTAGAATGGTGTCTAGAATCTACTTAGATCTAGATCTACATGTAGATAGGACAAGAGCTAGAAAATATGTGCAAACTCCAACTTGACTTACATTCTAGATCTAGATCTAAACCTTGTTTTATTTAACTATCAAATCACACTCGTGTGGGGTTACAACACAACACTATTTTATCACAATTACAAATAACCAGGACCAAGGCAGAGAGTGAGGGTACAGGTAGGAGGATGAGGTAGGCTACTAATGACCACTGAGCCCAGACGCTGCTCTGAAACAAAAATTTGAATGCGTCAAGACGAATGAATGGTTGATTTAGAATCTAGACATACTCTGCAAAAAAACACTGCAAATTGCAGTGATGAATATTTCGCAGCTGAGCGGGGTAGATTCTAGATAAAGTCTAGATTCTAGATTTTCTAGATCTAGATCTACTCACTCTTCTTGGTCTCAAAGTTTGTAGATCTAGATCTATCTGTTGAGGCTGAGGTGAGAGTTCAACGTTTCCTGATTATGATGAGAAAAAGTTAACGGAAATGCAATGGAAGGAACCAAGTGGAACAGTGAACAGACTAAACAATTCAAACATTGACTATACTGGTATACTTACGGTTCTTGGAAAACAAAATGATCAGATATGCTTCAGTAACGCTGCAGCGGCAAAAACAATAATATTGCAAGCTACTTTCTAAGACGTTTTCGGCTGCGTTCTCTGACAACAAATTGACTTCAGTATCTTCAGTTGTAAAGAGCTCCAGCCAACCAAACTTTCGTATTCTAACCATGTGACAAGGCCCGGCCAATGACTTCGATGCCAACGTGGCCAGGCAGTTTCATCAGCCAACCAGTGATTTCTTTTGGTTGAGGCTGGGAGTCTGCTGCGTGGCAGGAAACATGAGAGGAACCCAGAAAGCGGGGGCCTAGGCAACGCATTGGTTCGTGATGCTGCGTAGCTTAGGGCCTACTTTCGTCAGTTCCACGTGGAACATTCCGATGCTCGTAGACCCTACCGGTGTACAGAGAAAAGAACAAAGAAACCAAAGTAGCTGATGCAAGAACTGCAAATATTTCTGTAAACGTGGGGGTTTTATTTCTGGAGTTTGATATTCTCAGATACAATCTTACCTACCCCTCTTCTCCAGAAAAAAGCAAAATATAATATAGTACATGCATTTTATTAGTCCTATTAATCCGCTGCATTTGAACTTCTTTTCCGCCTTGCGATGAAGCGCCTGGTAGCTAAGTTGAACACACAGTATCGAAACGCGCAACTTTTTCATTCCTCTGAGTGTGGGCGTCTTGATGAGGTGTCAAAATGCAACAGACCGTTGAAAAATGGAAATAAACAGACGTCTGTCATGTTGACGTATCGGTACTGACAAAACCTGCGCACACAATATTATTACTGTCATGAAAAACTGTTGCCCCGTAGTGAAGGGGCGGTTCTGACTTTATTATTCAGAGAGAGAGAGAGACCAGCAATGAAATCTGTTTAGGTAGCCTCTTGAATAAGACACACGAGAGAGTTTCTCCCATGGCAGGCCCAAAATAACCCACCTCTAAACCTATTTCTGTACTAATTTAAGACAGCACTCCCATATAATGAATATTCATGCTTGACGAGTGTTTAACCTTTCTTATATTACTTGTATTGGGTTTGGGATACATCCTACTTTTATTATGTGTAAACTAGCAGTAAACATTCATTGGTTTGTGAAAAAGTGTCACATTAGGCTGCATCTCTGGGGATCAATAGACATGACAGTCAGCTCTTTCAAGTTCACACATCACACCCACTCGTCGGGTTATTTATGTTAAATTTAACTTTGTACATGTATTTACTTTCTTAGAAATGTTCCATAATTATTATTTTTGTTTTATCACCAGGCAGTTGAAACAATAAGATCTTAACCTCATTACTTGTGAAAGCTTTTTTTTTTTTTCCACGAAGCGTTCACCTGCCACGCGTTGGCCTAGGCAGTAGCCTAAACCACGCATGTACGTACGTTGACGTGGAGGAAAATGGCGCGCTGCTGAGAAGGCTAGTGCGATGGGCGTCTCACATCCAACCATAAGGCCGAGCCAAATTTATGAGCACCGGTAAAACAAAAGACTGGCTCCCGTGATCCAACAACACACGACGCATCATTGATACAAAAGACAATGACTTTTGATTTGTTCACATCTAAAACTTGTCGCCGAACGAAAGAGGTAACGTTGAGGTAACAAGCTAACTACATGTACGCGTATTTCAAAGAGTTTTTTAAAATCGTTTTCAGTTTTCCCTCGCCGAGTAATGTGCAAACAACAGACTTAGCCAGGCGGCACACAGAGAAAGTCATACGCCACTCGCCATACGCCACTCGTCACTCGAAGCTAATGAACACATTACGGGACGAAAGGAGTGTCACACAGGAAGTCTATATTCCA
>JBDFRD010594262.1:0-16645 GCA_039654405.1 Bullina lineata | reverse complement strand
CGACTTTCAGGCTTGGATTGACACAAATGATTTAGAAGTGTAGTCGTAGCCAAACGATACTACTACTACTACTATGAACGCTTGTACTTTTTGTGCTGATTGCTGAAATATACGGAAGTGGTGCTGATAGTGGGTTTTTTTGGCCAAACAAATATGGCATTTCCTTACAAAAAAAGTGTTCAATGTAGACCTTTATAATATGAAGATCTGTTCTTTATTTGCTGCAATTGATTATGGGTGTTTTCTGGATAGACCCTCTTCCAGTCCAGTCCATTCAGTTTCACTTATTTTGCTTCACACTACTGAAACCATGCTTTGTAACCTTTATCGGAATTTTACAGATTTGGGCGTTAACTTTCATTACTGAAATAAGAACTGTCGACTGATTTTTAATAACCAAACTCATCAGAATCTTCATTTCTCCTATCCAATAGATACGAAAGGTTTTTGAGTACTCTGCAATGAAAGATCGGTACATCAACAGCGAGATTGTAAGTTTGAAGAATCCTGGGGCTACCTTGAACCGATCTGATTTAGGTGTGGAGGTGACCATCCTAGTCCATCTCAGTGCTACCCACAAATACTACGATGCCACTGAGCCAGAGGAAATAGCAAATGCTCTGGAAGCTTATTTCAACAGGCAAGTAGGCATAATCTGTATATTGGTGCTGTTATTTTCTTGCTCTTTATTGCAGGTGTTGTCTTTTTTTAAATGATAGTTATTACTATTACCCACACATCCCACTGAAATAGCCCAATGATGATTCATATTTTATGTATTATTTATATATTATATATTATTATGTGCACTTTATGTATGTGTGTGTGTGTCTCTCTCTCCCTACCTTTCTCTTTCTCTCTCTCTCACACACGCACACTCTTTCTCACTCTATCTCTTTATCTCTCTCTCTCTCTCTTACTTTGTATGTATTTGTTTCTTCCCTTGTTCCTTGTTCTTGCCCTCCTCCTGTTCCTGAAATATCTTCTTGCTATATCTAGTCTTTTTTTTCTTGCTTCCAGTTCAATCCTAGTTTTAATTAATTGTGTATTTTACCCGATAGGCCAAACAATATCCATGCATGGTTTAAACACTGCTTATGGTATCCATAAGGGAATTGAGTATACTGGAAGCTGGAATGCTGGTGATGGTCATGATGGTGGTTTTAGGGAAAAAGGGGTGGGTGGGTGGGGTGGTAGGATTAGTAAAGTAGTTGCGATAACTCATGTGTTTTTATCATCTCCAGGAGCAGAGGTGAGGTAGGAGTGAGTCGCTTGAAGGTGGCCATGCCTTTCAAATCGGGAACTGTCATTGAGGGTAAGAGTAAGAGATTCTATAGGGAGGTGTGGGATTAATTGGCACCCACTACTTTTTTGTTTTTGATGCAGAGGAAGGAATTTGAATACATTGTATTTCTTTTGATTAGTTCTTGTTCTTTGTGCTGCTGTTGTTTTTGTTTTGTTTTACATGTGTATTTCATTTTCAAAGTTTGTTTTACTCTTGTTTTAATTCTATTTTTATGATGATAATAGCAATTACAGTGATGATGATAACGATGACAGCAATGATGACAAAGACGAGTTGAGGGCATAGTGTAAGGAGAAAGAGAAGCAGGGGGAGAGGAGAAATGAGTTTAGGGAGGAAACCAAATATCATTCATTCTAATTCTATACTTTGTAAATTGTTGCAAAGATGGTGAAGCCAGCTTTTAAACAAGTGGGCTTCTTTTCCTAATAGAAGTAGGCCTACTACATTGTACTAGTCACCCTAAAAATGATTAATTCTGATTTGTCCTATACATCACCTTTAGACTTTGATGAGTGTCTAGACTCGAGATGGCATGATTGTTCGCCCTTTGCCAACTGCCTCAACACTATGGGCAGTTACATCTGTGTATGCATCTCCAAGTACGACGACCGCTCACCTGACCCAGAGAGATCTGGGCGAGAGTGTGTGGGTGAGTTCTCATGTTGTTGAAAGTTGCTGATGCTGTTGTTATTTTTATTATTGTTGCTCTTGTTGTTACTTTATTAATGTTGTTGTTGTTGTAAAAGGTAGGCCCTACTTGTACATGTCACTAATGCCTCTACAAAGAAGGATGTTTTGTACCTGCATTATTATTATGTAATAAATAGGCTTCCTTGTGTTCTATCTCCTGTTGTTTTAAACATTTGGAGCATTTACGGTAATATACGCAGTATGTGTATATCATACTTTTGAACAGTTCACTTTTCTGATTACTCTGCAGAGTGATAATCATTTGCACAAAATTATGAGTGGACGTTGGTGGGCTGAGCTCTAGGCTGAATGGTGATGAATATAAATGTAAGGGGTTTTGAACAAAAGAAAAGGTATGTTGATTGCTATTGAGCAAACAAAAAGGAAAGCCAATAAGTAGGCCTATGTAACTCATTCACTTTGTGCCTTTTTTAAACCTTTGTCTTTTTCTTCCTTCCACTTCCAGTGCCTGCAACGACTGATTCCAACAGCGAACTGTAAGTTCATTAGACATTTCTTGATCCCAGTGAAGGTATACTTTCACATTGACCATGTTGCATTTTTGTCAGATACATAGTATAATCTTAATCTTAATCTTAACATGTGATAACCTGATAACCGTGGTTTTGTTAGAAATATTGTTGAAGCTTTCGCTACAAAAGCTATACATCTTCAGAGTGGGAAGATTAGAGTTGATGACATCAGTTTGCTATAGAGCTAAAGATGCTTAGATTCCTGGTCCTTCAGGTTGTGGATTTTAAACAGGAGTTACCGGTGCTACCCTTAGAAGATCACAACACCCTTCCAAAGTGAAGGTTAATGAGCCTCTTTTGAGACATCCTGGATGAACTGAGCTGAAAAGGAGAGAACAGTCCAGGAGAAGGAGGAACAGAGAGACTTGATCTCTAGCCTGTTCTCCATGATGTGTGAAAGGTGTGAAAGAAGGGGAAAATTACAGTATAGTTACAACTGGGCTCAGAGCAAGCCGAGGACGATGATGACAGTCTTGATAACAATGATGATGGTGATGATTCAGGAGTACATATTATTATGGCAACAAAATTTCATTTACTATGACATGAATGTGTATAATATTCCATTATCATTTTGTCTAGCTTCAGGGGTGGTGTACAAAATAACATAAGTATAACAATCACTTAAAGTGTGTATATACATGTAATATATGTATAAAATATGTGAAATACATCACAGGAAATAATGTAAATGTATTTTGTCTCGTCATCTTGCCTTCAGGTGTTCTTCTGGAGACTGTGAAACAAGATGGGAATGTAAGTTCATGAAGCATAAAATTATTAATATCATGGGTGTTTGCTTGTTGAAGCATGCAGATATACATACTGCTGTACTTGTATATATACATTATATGTAGCCCTGTTGTTTTACTCAACTTGATTACAGTATTTTGAGTATTGAATACTGTGTAGTATTAGTATTATGACTTTGACAATTCTTGTTGAACCATGTAGAGTTCATTGCATTCCTCGGTGTGACATACAGGTGTCATCGTGCGTAATTTTGAACTGAGTGGAAATGTTCCAGCAAAACTTTAGTATTCATTAGTGCTGAAGTAAGCCTATTATTTGATTGCAGTTTTTCCAATCCAGTTTGCTCTGTCCTAATTAAGGCAGGACGAGCATTTTGCTGCTCAAGCTATGTCCAGGAAGAAAGGTCTTGGCCTGCTTGACCAGAAAGATATCCTGATGACCTGGGGAGTCAGTGGATTTGAAACTCTCATTGATTCTCTATTGCCTACACCCTCTTGCTCACTTGCCATGTTGACTAGGTTGTAGTCTATGCATTATGCACAGAATATGAATTTGTTCAACAAAAAATGTGTAATTACCAAACAGACCCATAGCAATTACTACATGTACATTCTAATTGTATGTTAATAAGGTACACAGATATCACATGATCTTTCATTTTTTTTCCAGTTGTCGCCCTTGCCTTGATTCTTTTCTTCCTGATCCTCATGGCGTTTATCATACATGAAATATTCCAACGGAAGCAAAATTTTACTGCCAGGTAAACCATGTATAGATACTGTGTCACACTCTGTGGATCTTAGCTTTATTCTTTTTTTTTTTTTTTTACTTTAGTCTAAATGAGAAAATACAATTTCTCCCCAATTCAAAATGTTGGCATTTGGTTAAGACATGAACAGGTTTGTAAAATTAGCAAATAGATCATGCATATATATTATTTAAGTGTTTCTATATAAAACTGGCTGAATTTCCAATTTTCCGATCATTAAAGTTATTTTTTTTCATTTATTTTGAGAAAAGGCTTTTTTTTTCTTCTTTTGAAGGGGAGGAGGTTGGGGCAGGCTGTGGGATCTTAGATAGAAAAGAAAATTCTACTCTACCATTAGGCTTCATTATCGGTTTGGTGTGCAAATATTTTTTCTACATGAGAAACTCATAGCCGAACTGTTGAACTGACATAATGATAACTTTAAAAATCCTAGTTGACAGAAATATCCATGGTTTGTGAACAGGGTACTTTGTTGAGTGATACACAAGTACTTGCATGTGTTAGTGTGTGCGCACGTTGTATCAAGGTGAGGAGAGTATTAAATTCAAATTTTTTTCGTTTTCTTTTACAGAAAACTGTATGAAAAATTTGGAACCACAAAAATTCGGAGACTGAAAAGGGCTAGCATGAAACGAAATCAAGATTCAAAGAAGAAAAAGAAAAAAGAAAAAGAGAAAAACAAAGAGGAAAAGAAATCGAAGAAAGGAGAAGACAGCGATAAAAACAAAACACAGGATTTATTTGGTAAGTAAACACGATTTCTTCATTGTCTTCCGTCACTAGACATGTTAACATTAACTTTTGTATTTTGTTCTGAGCTCAGTTAAAGTACATATGTTTTGAGTTTAGGTTCTACTGTTGTTTTGTTTTATTTTGTTGTTTGTGTGTGTATGTTTTATTTCTGTTTTTGAAGAGGTCTGTTAGTTTGTTTTTTAGGGGGAGGGGGCAAATTTCCTTGTTTATTTATTGTTTGGTTCAAGAGCTCACAGTCAAGTGTAGATTTGTTGCTGAGCAAAGTATATCACCAATGAGTACAAATTTATTTCCCCATGAAGGATCATGTACATGTACTTAGAAATTTGCCAAAAATATTTGTCTATTTACACCACCTGCTAAATGAAATGAAGTACAACATGTACATACACTGTAGTACCTTTTAAAATTCTCTTTATCAATGGTAGTGACAGACCTCACTGACGACGCGTATGGTAATCAAATAGTAGTATTATCCTGTCCATTGAGCTCTGCTTAGTACAGGTATTGATTTTCTCATTTAAATTTAATTTAATAAAGGAGGAGAACCAAAGAGAACAATGAGGATTATACTTTCTCAATAAAACGTTATACATGTAGTTTATACATTACATGTGTATATATCAATCCATCAGTGTCTCTGAAATGTATTCCTTGTCTTCAAGCCACTGAAGAACTACCGCCATCACCAGTGGAGTTGATCCACCCAACAGCACTCCCACTGGACACAGGACCTCAGTTCTACCAGGAGGATGATATCAGCGACTTGCCAGGCTCTGTCATTAGTCCATCTTATGATCCAGAAGTGTGAATATTACAATGTATGTCTTAATGGAATCTTTAGCAATGAACTTTCACCCGGCAGTAGCACACTTTTGAAATTATATTGTATTACTGGTTTATGGAGAATCTTGTTATTTTATTGCTTAACAATGCAACAACGAAAGTCAGCGAGGAAATGGAAAATATGTCAGTCAGCAGTGCATCAGATGTTTTTGTTATAATTATTAATACATGTATTATTATTATCATGATCAAGAGAATGAAGGTTCACTGTATATATGTACATGTATTAGAAGATGAACCCTTTGTGATTTATGCACTGAAATTCACTTGCACGCGAAGTATTGATGAGTTTGTTTTATTCATCTATATTAATCATTTCAGAAAATGGAAGGCATGGTTCAGGGTAGTGAAAGGGTATTTTGAAGTAGAAAATCATTGCATTTTAGTGGAATGAAAACCCTGAACTCTTGATTCAGTTTCAAGTGCACTACCACTGAGCCACCATATTATCATCATGAATGCCTTGATCTAGATTTATGGAGCATAAGGGCGCCACAAGTGATTTAGCAACCAGCTTTCATAGCCTCTCTCATAGGCCTGTCCATTCTGATTCTCAAATATTGTCTTCCTCTGTCTCGTCTGTCTTTCCTTCTCCTCCCCTGTACAGTGCCTTACTTATAAGACTGTCTTGGAAAGCCTTGCTGAAAGACCGACGTACCTGTACCACTTGAGTTTGCATTCCTTCACAGCGCTGAAACAAATTACACATGATAACGTTGTCTCTAGCTCAATTGATTACTGTTTTTAATTTCATCCCATTGTCTGTTTTTGCTGTAGAAGCAATGTAATGTATATATATGTATGTGATGTGAAATGGGCCAGTCTAGTGGGTGAAGGATCCCGCTCAATGATGTATGCTTATCTATAAAGTTTGAACTTTGTTAACTTTGGAATCACTTAAGTCGGACCGACCTGGGAACATTTGAGAATTTCAGTTCTGCATCTCACATTGTTGCCTTATATCATGAGGCCTTCACATACACGTATAACAATAACAATAATAATACTAATACTTGTTTACTTTAAACGTATTTTCAAAACATGTAGTATTGCTAAAGCTTGTTAAAATAAATAATATGGATTTTTTGCTACCAAAGAGTCTCATGATTTGTTAGCTTTTAAACGAACAGTTCTTAAAGTACATGTACAATGAATACAAAAAGTAGATAAAGGCTGCAGGGAAGCTGAACAATACAAATGGAAATCACAAGAAAAAAGAGCTATCCCGGGGAACACAAGGATAAACCAACATGTCGACAATTTGTCCTTGTGTTCTTCGGTATAATTCTGATAGTAGTGATAGTAGCTGTAACTGTAACTGTTTTTTGATTGAGATCAGGAATATTTAAGAAAAGAGCGAACATTTCCCAGTTCAATTTTTGTCGAGGGCATGAAATAAAACTGAACAATTTCTGTATTTTTAGTTGCATGCATAAACTTCATCCTAGCGAAGCACATTACATGTACTTTGATATAATATGTGATCTTCCACAACTTATTGGTACATGTACATTGTACTTGTAGTTTATTTGAGCAACTTACTCTGGGTGTTGTAATGTCCATAGGTGTATATGACTTAAACCATTTTTAACATTTAACTGTACAAACATGAATCATTGTTCCATGCGCCTGCATGAGTTCATTGGTCATTCATGGAGGAAACAATAAGTGGACAGCAGCCTACTACATGTACATTGTACTTACTTAATAACTGGAAGGGATTCTTTTTTATTCATCATCATTTGATTAAAACACATTTAAGTACTGTACATGTGTAGGCCTACATGTAGATATACATGCTTAGAAAAGGTGTCGACAACAATGTCTGCTGGAATAAAGTGCCTAGTTAAACTAGTTATTTAAAATAAAGCGGGGGAGGGGAGATAGTAATAGTAAATAAATAAAAATACGTTTTAGTAATGGTTTGACTGTGATAGAATAATGTGATTTTTTTTTTTATTTATAACTGTATGTAGGCCTCTATACTTTGTATTTTTTATATGAAACTATTCGCTCACCCTTTCTTTTTGTTACGGTACGAATGTACATGTATTATATTTATATTGTATTTTCATGCATTTCCATTTTTTATCATTACATGAATTTTGTAACATATGATGAATGAGTGTAGTACCATTAAAAAATAAAATGTCCAATAAAAAAGTTGTTGCCCTGAGGATCTGCGCCTGTCATTTCTTCATTGTGTGCACTGCTTACTTTATCTACTTGTCCATTAATTAATTAAAACCGAGAAAGTTGTTAGACAAAATAATAACTGTCCCAGAGTAACAACACTAAACCAAACCAATGTTCAGCATTTCTGTCTTCTTGTGTGAACATACAAGTGCAGAGGCCCATTCTCCGAACAGCTTAATACAGGTAGATAACTACTAAATGCGATAGGCTGGACCATTTGAAAATTTCGTAGCGTTGTCTTTCAGTAGGAGTAGGAGCAATATACATGTGCATGTACCATGAATCAACATCATTTTTGTTCGAAAGCGTCTTTTAGTGACAGAAATATGTACCTTGTGTAAGTAAAATCAGTTAATGACTTCCCTTCAATGAAGAAATATGACATTGCTTCGTCGTTGCTTGTGGAATTAAAGAAACATTCACAAGTGGGGGTTTGTAAATTGCAAAGAGAGTATTATATTGCGCAGTGTAGACTAGAATAGACGTGTTTGGTGTGAAATGGTGCTCTCACTGCAGAATGTCGGGGGGGGGGACGAATACACAAAATGAAACCTGACGATATTACATGTATTACTATTACTATTAGGCCTTAAAAATAAATTATTTTGATTTATTTCACAATTTTAAGTACAAATGTATGTCCACGCCCGAAAACACATGTCTGTGAACATATCCATGATTTTTTAAGAATTATTGGTTTACTCGTTAAAGAGAACCCGAGAGTTGCATGTCGGAAAGCTACTCTTATTCTTATTATGTATTTTTATTCAAAAGGTGTCTGGAGAGCTTAAATTTGAACATGTTAGAATTAGAAATGAATATTCATTATCCGGTGTACGAATACATATCCATCGCCATTTTAAAATGAATTGCATATTGGTCTGAATTTATTAAAAATTAGTCAAACTCGGATATAATAGGACTGACGGGACCGTTATTTTTTTCCTGTTATAAGTGAGTCCTGATATATCCATTATCAAGGGAAACTACCAGTACACATCCCGCCTCTCAACTCTCACCTCGCGGTAATCTGTCACTGTGTAACCGGAGACGGCAGTATAACGCCATGAGAGAGGCATCCGCTTAGTGAATGGGATGTCTGGTGCATTGCATGTGTGTTTGAAAGTTTGTGTTTAGGCAAACGAGAGTACAGACAGGCGAAACGCCTGGGTTGAGACAAATTTAACGGATCAAATGCTACTTCACAGGCTGTCAGCGCAATATGAACTGTTTTTGCCCAGGTTCCTTTTACTGACAGTAACACTTACAGAGAAAAAAAAATGGGGATTTGATTTATCACCGTTATATCCAAGTTCCTGTTATAACCGAGGCTGTTATAAATTATTAAATGGACTAGACTGTATGACTGTTTTGTCCATCTCAAATTGCAAAACCCAATAAGGCCTATCTATGCATTTACATGTGTATATCATATTCCCGCAGTCCGCTAGGCAGAAAAAAATAATGACATGTGCCTCTTTGCAAGATACAAATGGTGCTATTTCTACATTTTTAATTTTCAAGATCACAAATTTGAGCGAAAAAAAATAATCCACCAAGTGTAGAGGCTGTGCTTACCTTGTAAGTGTAAATTAATATTTTATAATATTCCTGGTACTTGCGCAACCTCATTTGTATTTTCACTATGCAACCAGAGCTGAAAATCCGCACTCTCTTTATGAAATCTTTTAAGCGCATCTACTTTTACTTTATGGACTGCTTCCTTTGTGTATACATACATTCCATTTTCTAAAGAATCTGCTGGCCAAATGCTTTTTAAAGCATTTTGTACATCCCCTTTAGCACACCAATCTACATGAAACCTACCCCCATCATTAATATTTAAAATTTTTAGAAACTTCAAATATGTGTGAATGAAATACCGCGAGTCCAGTACCAAAATAATTTTTGTATTTGACTGGACAACGCAAATGAGCACTTTTTATGTGAAGATTTCAGCAACTACATACACGGAGTGCTTTGTTGCTATCATTATTAAATGTATTACTACTGTATCAATTTTAGTGTCAGCAGGGTGTAGTGTTAACCACTGTACGACATGTGTTCACCACAAGGTCTAGATCTACATTGTGTAAATTGTTCACTAGCTTGAAGGTGCATGGCAGGTACAGAGATTACAGATCACCTCTCAGATGGGTATACGTCTGTTGTAGATTGATCATACCCTTCCAGCAGACACACTGGCTGGTACCTGTAGCCTGGTAAATTTAAATCGGGAGGCAAATCATCAAACTTGTCTTTGAAAAGATGTCAGAACTGGCACATTCAGGATTCAAACCCACCACCTCTTGAGCAAGTCGAATAGCCTAACCATTCAACATGATGCCATGTGTGGTGGGCACTGGCAACTAATTGAATGTATGTGAGAATTGAAGATTGCAGTTGCTAAGGCTACAGCTTCCTTTGCAGATTTGTCCAAAGTCAAAGAGACTATTCCTAAATAATGCACTGTTATTTTCTTAAGGAAGCCTTTTCTTAATTTGTATTATTTCAGTCGCGGTTCAACTTCGCTGAACCTGCATTAATTTAAATGTAGTCAAAATTATGACAAAAACAAGTTACAGTATCATACACTGAAGAGGATCCAAATGGTTAAATAATCAAAAGATTTATTATCATCAATCGCAACCAACTCTATCTTTAAACAAAGAGTTGCTTTGATTATGACAACCACTTCTTTCCATAAACTGTACAGCAACCACACAACTCAACAAAATCATTGGGAAAGCTAATTTTCAAAAGAAAATTGTTCTAAAGTATACCCATGAAGGTTTATAATAGATAACTAAACATTCACACAGCCAAAGAATGAATTATTTCACTGTTAACAAATCTAAATGTTTTCAACTTTAAATCAGGTATTCATTTATCACTACTGAAATCTTCAACATTCGAGTTATCCTTAGAAAATAAAATGTGAAACAAAGATTCATGTAAAGTGATGATACTGATATTTATTTGAGAAAACAATCACAAATACAAACCAGTATCACAACAGTACAAAGGTCTACCAGTTGAACTGATCACAATACTCAATCGTCAAGTCGATGTCAATGATCCCATTTGTCCATTCATGTGATGAGTACGGTAAAGGAAACCTATTTCCCAGTATGGTCAAAAGGCCTTTCATCTCTCAAGACAAAACACAACCGTCCAGCCTTTGATAACCCCATGATGAACTCCTGTGTACATGCACGCCAGAAAACAACTACCTATTTATATCACCACCAACATATGTCTAAAGCCAGAATTTAAATTCTGCTGCACATTGAGCGGAGGGAAAAGTTGGTCTTTATTTAATACAAATTCAGAAACTACTTATACTGAAAAGAAAAAAGTAGCATGCCCCTTACATACAACTTCTGTTCAACATAAACGTACGAGAAAATATATGTGCCTATTTGTATACGTGCACAGATAATCTCTCCCATCTTGTGTCACACATTCACAAACAGCTTTTACCATATAATTATCAATCACTATGTTTGTTTCTAAATGTGGCAGACCCTTGTTAAAAGGCAAAGAGCAACAGGAAAGCCATCATCAGGCAAAACAGTCCCATAGCCTCAGACAGGGCAAAGCCAAGAATGGCAAATGAGAAGAGCTGTCCTTTCAATGAGGGGTTGCGGGCATATCCAATGACAAGACTTCCAAACACACTGCCGATTCCAGCACCTGTTCAGAAAAAAGAAAAGAGAATGACATTATAGTTTACAACTCAAAATCATTCCATCTACAATGAAGGGACAAATTACACACCAGACTTATACAGGACATTTTTGACCACACACACAATGCCTGCAGGCTTATCCTGTGCAGGTCTATATAAATGTGAATTAGGTGTACGCTTATAGCATCAGCTAGACAAAGTGATGCATGTGCTAAACAGAAGCCTAGGCTTAGCTAATACACTCCAGCATCAGTGTCACATCAATCAGTCAGCGAACATGACAAGTGAAATGAGTAGGTCCAGTCATCACAGGTGTCATATTATTCAAACAATACCAACAACTGCATGTTGATCTAATACAATGTTTCTGATGAAAGTTTCTAAAAAAAATTTAGTGTAGCCTTCCTTAAACCATCGAAGAATACTACATTTCAACTTCAAGGTATCGAACTTATGTCATCTTTACTGTTCACAATTGTAAAATATAACACAACCAAAAGAAATATCCTGTTCTAAGCAAGTCCAGATATTGGCATACAAAAGGGGAACTGACTCATTTAAATAAAAATAATTTGTTGTCTCCCATGAAAATGGATCAGTTGGTCAGGATACCAGTGTGATTGATAAAGTGTGTCAGAAAAATATTCTCTTTACAGCTTTGCATTTTTGTCTTTATTTTAAACGAGAAATATTTTCTTTTTAAAACACAGTATATGTTGTATGTGAGCTACGCTATACAAGGGAAATCTGTAGGCAAACTTCAAAGATTCAGAAGAACAGGTGCCTTGCACAACCAATAAACGAATACATGTAGTTATTACAAAAGTTAATTCACTTCACTCAAGATGATACTGACCAGATCCGGCGACTCCGACTGTAGCAGCCCCTGCTCCAATATATTTTGCAGCCTGATCAATATCCCTCTTCACTGTGCTTGTCTGGAAGTTACGGACCTAGTTGAAGATAAAATATGCATGGTTAGATATCACCCACATACCTATATTGACATTACTGCTATTTTCTGAGCAACTCCTACATGATCAGTTTTCTGTTATGAAAGAAATGTTGGAAAAAAAATACTTCACGACAGTTATGCAATACAAATCTTGTTTCTTGGTTCAGAAATGAAAACCTCTACAAAGCAAATGTATTGAAGTGTCAGTTTCATCAGTGGTTCCATATGAACAGCCATCATCAATGTCTGGCATATTGAATATCATCATGTGAAACATTAAAGCACTTTTTACATTTTCAATTACTGTTTTGTTAAACTCAAAATTGAAGTGATGAACACATAAATAAAGACAAATAAAGAGAAGTGCATTTTACAATACAACTTCATTATATAGAACTTTCAATTTAAAAAAAAAAAGAGACAAACTGCTTTTAAAATACACAATTTCTCAGATGACTTGGAGATATTGGGAAAAATTTAAACAAATTTGTTATGTCTTTTAGTGGAGTAAAGTAGAACCTGGTCCTTTGATAATCAAGAAAGGCTCACCTGACTCAGGAGAGATGAAATATTTGAGGATTTGGACACAAGGGTAAGGGCGCTAATGCCACTGTAACTGCTCAAGTTGGCATTTGGTGCAGTAAGTTGCTGGAGGGAAAAAAAAATCACATTAACGACAAATGAATATGGCAATTCAGACAATAAGCATTTACTTTTAAAGAAACAAATTAAGAAAAACTTTTAAAGTAACGTAATTTATAGTAGTTTAACATAATTAGGATCCACATCCCCAAACCCAAAGACATTTCCAACCACACTTTAGGTAACACTGTCAACATATCTAAAATTTTACTAGGTTATCATGTCCACGAAAATTCAGACGAAACAATTAATTGTATCTGTAGAAAAAAGTACCACTGCTACTGTTCAGCAGTGCCAACACATATCTACAGATTTACTTTAGCACCCTGGGAAAAGGCTTTCTCATCTTCAAAGTGATGATAAAGCGGCAAATAAAGTGCAAGGAATCAATATTAACTAATATCTGATTTTACACCAGAAGAACAGCAAGAGAAAACATTCCTTAATGCCAAACTTACCTCCTGTTTAACAACAACAGTGCTACCTAGAGGCCGCAAAGCAGATCGGCTGAGAGTTGCCTGCAAAAAAAGAAATATTTGTAACAATTTAAAGTGCATCAGTAATGCAAAATCTAGAACTGTAGAAAAATAAAATCCTGATACTTCCTAAAGTCACAATTTAGATCACCAATATTAGTTGTATACACCTAATTTTAATTTTCTTTACTATTGGTTTAATTACTAGGCTACTGAAAATGTTTTATTAGAGAAATAACAATGCGCAAAATGCTAACCTGAGAGTCTTCATTCTCCCATCTGACACTCACTAATACACAATCCTCCTCATGATTCTAGGCTTAGCCGATGAGTGTTATCAATGGCACAATTACCAAATATGGTACCCTATACATTCCGCATTGCACAAATATACCACAAGCGAAGAATGTAAAGGCTTTGAATAGGGATTAAGGATGGATTTAAATTTTTTACGACTCATTCTGTCTGAAAAAAAATAATGCTGCTTTTTAATGTGCATGGCGATGCACACTGGATACAATAATCCTTCCTCACCAGAAGGCAGGTTGGTTACAAATGCACCGCAGTGTCAGCTTTTTTTAGCACTACCACCTAGTCCTTGTTTGTTATCAGTGTCATGCTACTTTTCAATCTTGTCACATTTCCAGACAATAAGGTCTACTTTTCAATGTCAGTAAAAAAGCTTCCGAAACAATTTTCTTTGACTGGCCTCTGCACTTCATAGGAGTAAAAAGGGAAACGCATTCACTGTCGAGTCCCAGGTTTAGAATACAGAATGGGTTTGAGAGATCTGGATATCGCCAGATAAAAGCAGAATTCTTACACTACAGATAGATGCAATCATCACTGTACTACTGTATGTGGGCAAGTCGTTTTAAGGTCAAACCTAGATATAGGCCCTATTATTTGTTATGTCAACAAAAAGGTGTAAGTGATCGTCATTTATCTGCCATCTTACTAACCTATTGCCATTCATCACTGAGTGGCAGATAACCTAACAAGACTAATTAGGCGAATATAATTGTCCTCTTACTCACACCTCTCTGAGAGAGTCTCTCTTTATTTTCCAAATCACAATTTCACATAAAATCTAATCTATTTAGCCTAGTCTTGAAAACTGGAATTAAAGAACTTTAAATATGTATTTGTAACAGTTGAAAAGTATCTCAAAGCATGTCTTTCTTTCATGTACTGCAATGAATAAGAACTGTCTTTGTACTTTGTGTTGTTAGTGTTAGAAATCAGCAGAGGCCTGCAGCCGAAGGTCAAGTGGGTCATTATTTTGCCTCTAACATGAAACTAAGCTTGAACTCTCAAAAAGTAATCCTTTACAACACAGTATGCATATTTGTTATCATTATTTATTTCGAAATCTTGTGATTTCATTTGTTTTATAGAATTATTGACTTTTTAGTAGAGAGAACAGGGTAAAGTTATGAAGTTATTGAGTATACTCTACACTCTACATTCATTACTGCACAACACGCAGGGCACTGGGGTGAAAACCAGTTCTGCTGATTTGGGGCATGGAATTCAGAAAGTAAATAATGAATGATTTCAACGTACCAAGCATCTGGCAGACGGCTGAGCGAATTTTGCACAGGCATACATCTTTAGGCTACAATCGGTTGTTAGGTCGTCGAACCTGAGGATAAAGCCGGTAGGTCAGTTCAGCCATCATAAGAAACGAGAAAGAAAATATGCAATTACGAATAATCTATGACTGACATGCAGATATGTAACAACAATATATATCAGAAGAACAATGCATACTTAAATATTGACAGATGAAACTCAGATAAAGAGATTTAGCTTGGATACACTAAACGTCTTCTTTAGGTCCGAGTCCTACCTAGAGGTGAAAATGAAGGAGACCGGGCTAGAGCGCAGGCGCAAAGGGTCACGGGTACATCCTGTTTGGTGACGACAACGGAACAATATAAAAGTTGTCTGATTCGGCAAAATTTATCGGAAAATAAGAAAATTAATTGAAAATAAAAGAAGGTAAAAGAAGATTTTTCCAATCATAAAAAAAATAAAAACAAATATTATCATAATTAATAATATTTTCAAAAGGTTGCCGATTCCATTTACTCTGCTGTATCATACTTATTTCCTCCTATTGAGGTCATGACCTCTTTTCTGCTCAGGATAGGCCTAGGCTACTTGGAAGACAAATTGGGCCAGGCCAAGGCGACACGCGCTCGAAGAATTTTCACGCTGTGCCACCCACTCTCCACCAACCCTGGCACTATATCGTGGCCGCAATCCTATCTATACGATTCTGTAAGCCTTGATAAGCTTACGACCTCTTTTGCAAATCTTGTTGCGCTTTCCCTTGTGAGTAATTTGTGACTTTCCCTGCAGGAAGAGAAACCTTCATGTAGGCTTCTAAGACGATGCTTTTCGCACAGAGTTCCTTGACTACGCAGCCTAAATACTTCGTTATTTAGCTGTCAAAATGGGCAACGGAGACAAAAAGCAAGCGCCGGCATCTTATTAGTAATACTGGCTGGGAGGTCAATAACCAGAGGTTTGCCTCATGGCGAAATTATAGTCCAGCAGCAATGACGTATCTTCCTATGAATTAATTGATTTGATGTAGGCTACCGCAACATTATTGTTTATGTCCCCTCATGGTAACCAGATACGCTTGTCTTTCTCAGCATAATTTCTCATGCAGTGAAGCCGACTCACCGCAGCCAATGTGGAGAGCGTGTTACACGCATATTTCACGCGAGAAGGAGCATGAGAAGGAGAAGCATAGAGGAGGAGGAGGAGGAGGAGGAGGAGCCATTTGTGTAGCTAGTTTGCCGTTCGTGTGTCGCCCTCGCCCAGATCTCTTTTTGCTCCTGGACCCCCTACAAACATATACATGAATTGCACAATAACTTTTTAAAAAATTGTCGGCATTAAAACCATTTAGATCACTACATTACAACACTAGCCAAGTTGAATACCATTTGGAAGGACAAGGCAATCACGCTCAGCTCAAAGATAAGACTCATGCGTTCCCTTGTCTACTCAGTTTTCCT
>JBDFRD010594040.1:0-16648 GCA_039654405.1 Bullina lineata | reverse complement strand
CTCTCTCTCTCTCTCTCTCTCTCGCTCTCTCTCTCTCTCTCTCTCTCTCTCTCTCTCTCTCTCTCTCTCTCTCTCAATCTCTCTTAATTTCACTCTCTCTTTTATCTCTCCCCTTATCCCCTTCCCTCTTTTTCCCATTTTCTGTATGCGTGTATGTGTATGTGTTGAGCTTTCTGTATTATTCATATTATTTCGTGTGCATTGTGATATTGTTCTGTTCCAGTCTAAATCCGTGGAATGTTAGATTTTTTTTCTTCTTCTAAAGTTTAAAGTACATACATGTATGTAAATGTCTCTGATCATGAGGTCGGACGTCAGCTGCTGTGGGTTCTTTGACCATATCTACTTGCTCATAACATACAAATCTACAGAAGGGACACTTTTTAAAAGTCTGCGACGATCAATTTTTTTTTCGCTTTCGCGACGCGTGTTGAGACTGCGCCCACCAACCTGCGACAAAGAGATGCGCGGGGTGGCAGTTTTCTAATCGTTGGCAACGATTGGTCCGAGGAATCACTCCGCTGGAGTGGACCATAATCTCTGGATTCTTTGGCCAAAGCATCAGTCTGTGCAGCAAAGCATTGACGAAGCGAAGGTGTTGGCCAAAAGGTTCTCAAAATGGCGAAAAGTGGAAGTGAAGATAGTAATTGCAGAGGTGTTCCTAAAATTGACAGCCTGCCCAACTTGCGAGTTCTTTGTAGGTTAACAAATGCATGTTCTGCTCCTGACCAAAATAGTAGAAATGGAATATTTAGATCGTCTAAACCAGATCGAATATCAGCTGACGATCTCAGTGAATTTCGGAGGCTTGGAATAAAATGCATCATTGATTTCAGATCAAAAGATGAATACATGGGCACAGACGGACATTGCCCGCTTGATAAGGAGTATTCGCTTTTCAGCGTTCTTGTGCCGAGTAAAAATTATCTTCCAGGGGAATCTGTGAAATACAAGTGTTTATCAAAGAGCGAACATGAAAAGAAAGATGATAACCCAAAGCAACCTTTGTTGAATGATGATCAAAATGATGAGTACAGGCATTTCCTTATAAACTTTTTTAAAAGTAATCTAATAATTACTCTGTTCAATCGATTGTCATGGCACCTGTGGTTTTATGGTATTTTTGTCCTGTTTTGTGATCTTGTTCGGCGAAACAAAATGAGAAACTTTGTGAACTTTTTTGTGAAACATACAATAAATGTGAGGGGAATCCTTGGCCAATACACAGACATTGTTGAGCTGAGCCAACCATCAATATGTTCAGGTTCGTCAAATCTCCTTGTTGTGTTTAGGTTTGTGTTTTTTATGTTTGTTACCATGAGTTCAAAACTTTATTGCTATGACTATAAGAATATAGAGATCTAGAATCTATTTTGGAGCTTTATAAGAAAAAAATGAAGAGAACCCATTCATCATCAATTTGTGTCATAATCATTATAATGAGTTTTTGGAAAATTGGCCATACTTTTAAGGATGACGCTTCACACCATTTTTCCTCTCCCCACCCAGATGAGAAATGGGTACTGGCATATTCAGGAAATAAACCTAAGACAGGAAAAGGAGATGAAGTAAAAGGCATCTCTGTTCTGCTTCACTCTACCAAAATCAGCCTTATCAGGATAAGCTCAGGCTCCATGGGCCTCATGGGCCTTCAAAGAACTGTACTTACTTTTTAAAGATGATGAAAAAATAATAGTCCTGCAAAATTTGTCCATAAAAACACTTTCTGTTTTTTTTTAGATTAAGTCACTAGGTAAAGAAGCACTGTTTGGAATTCATTTGTTAATATAAATATAATATAAAAGATGTTATTGATAATATATATTTATATAATACCCCCTGTATTGACCATTTTGAACTGCCATTGATTTTTTTTCTCAAAGCTGATGATATTATTGTTGTACTTTTGGATCTTTCGGCTTTGGTTCAGCATGTTAAGTAGCCATGAGGTTTCGCTTTCTCTTGAAGCCTGAGGCGGACTCTATTCAGCGTGTTACGGGGCAGTGTGTGCTGTTGGAGAAATAAGGCTTACTTTTCATACACACTCTTTACTTCTGTCAGCATTAACTAGCACAGCACGCCACTGGAGTAACGAGCGAGCAGCTGTTCGGCATTTCACAAAGTTTCTTTAGCTCTGGGATCGCCAGAGGTTTCAGTCTTGACAATAACACTGGAAAGCAAACGTGAATTAATTCAACAAATAAAGTCAAGATTTGTTCTCTTCTCTCTATGGGCGGCAATACAAGGGCCGGATATGACGGTTTGAGGCCCCTATGCTTATTCAGATCTAGCCAGCCTTGAACTTACCTTGCCCGTGCTGAATATGATACACATGTAGTTACAATAATAGTTTCTTTTACTTAAATTTAATTGTATCCTGACATACCCTTTCAGATTAATTAGTGGGTCTTTAGAAAATTTTAAGCTGTATTTTTTCTTTTTACTTTTTAGCAACATCCTCATTCATGCAACGGGTACCCACGCTTATATTTACTTATGCTTTTTATTTTATTTTTGTCACTTCTTTCCTTTTTTTTTCTTTGACATTGTATAGTCTTGTGCTCTGATTTTTCTTCTACTTTTTTGTAAATGTTGATCTGAATTCTTCTTAATCTTGTTTAGCTCTGAAACTGGCCGCTGATCCTGCGAATCTGCCTGTCATGATCAACTGTGCACATGGGAAAGACAGAACGGGCATTGTTTCAGCTTTGATTCTTACTTGCCTGGGAATGTCAAAAGAGTATGTTGCTGAGGAATATGCTTTGTCAACGGTAACTATCAGGACTATCTTTTAATTAACCTGTTTTTAATATCATAAAGGAGGCCCTTCATGCTGTTCCACAAAATTCTATCTATACTTTAACAGGTTTGATCTCTTCTGTGGTAATTTTTTACTTTTTAATTTCTTTTCAAGAAATCTGGGATGCATTTCTTAAATTGCCCCCTTTTCAGACCATTCCTCTTTCCTGTATTTGTGCAATTTTTTTTCATTTCTGAAAGGGGGATTGGGGGAGACAAAAGTCCACTTTTTTCCATTCTTTAAAATTCATGTCAGCTTCTGACCTGATCTACCTTGTATAGTCATTTTAACCTACTAAAAAGGTTACATCCCACTAAGTAAGTAAAGTTCTTTCAAGGTCATGAGACCCATAGAGCAGGAGTTTATCCCGGTTTCTGTAGCGTGAAGGGGAATAGATGAGTTTTACTTCATCTCCTAGACAGGACGCTAGTCTGTCGTAGGCTTACTTCCCCGGCAGAATATGCCAGTACCCAATTCGCACCTGGGTGGGGAAGAGGACAAATGGTGTAAAGTGTCTTTCCCAAGAACACAATACGGTCACCTCCCCAATTCGAACCCTGAACCCTTGGACTAGGAGTCCAACGCTCTAACCATTCGGCCACCGCGCCACCTTATTACATCCCAGTGGTGACCAGCAATTTGTTTTCAGTCAGATTTCCAGCAGTACTGTGCTTGAGCACTATGTGTGCTTGTCTTAGGTTCTGTGGATTTTCTACTAAATACTATATTATATATATAAATACTATATATATAGGATGACACTTTATATATTTATATGTTATTTTTGTTTGACGTATCTCTGAAACTTTGATCCGAATTTGATCAAATAAAGAATAGGTATTCAGTTCCATTTGCAGTGAAGAATGTTCTCATTTACAGGCATCAGCCACAACATATTGGTTTTTTATGAACAATTGTTTTATTTTGATAATCAAGTATTGTGAGTTCTTTTACTGTGGTCCATAATAGCAACTGATTTTGTTGCTGAAGAGCTAATGGTGAAAATAACTTAGTAAGTAAAGTTCCTTCAAAGCCGTTGAGGCCTGTAGAGCCGGAGCTTACCGGGTTTGGGTAGCGTGAAGCGGAACAGATGATTTTTATTTCATCTCCTAGACTTGCCGCTAATCTGTCGTAGGTTTATTTCCCCAGCAGAATATGCCAATACCCAATTCGCACCCGTGGGGAGAGGAAAAATGGTGTAAAGTGTCTTTCTCAAGGACACAGTACAGTCACCTTAGAGATTCAAACCCTGGACCCTTGGATTAAGAGTCCAACGCTCTAACCATTCGGCTACCGCGCCACTATAATGAAAAGAAGACAAAAACCATTGAATCAGCGTTTCATTGGAAATATCAAAATGAGACAAATGATACTAAGAGCGATAGTTTGTCACATTCCCCTGTCCTTGGAAAGCAAAAAAATGAATAGCACTCAGGTCAGGGACCAGCTCAGCTGTTGATCAATAAAAATAATTAATTATGCAGTCAGTGCAGCAAGAATTAGATTTATTAGTGATCAGTCCCTTGGTCATCAAATATTCTGATACATGTGAAATTCATTTAAATTTCAAATGAAGCTTATTTTTTAATTGAAAGGTATTATTTTTACATTATTAATAAATTATGTCATTCACATGACTAATTTAATAGAAGTAAATTTCTGGCCGTCAGCATTTGTTATGTTATGCAGAAGTCCTTATTTTGCAGCGTGGTCTATGCTGTTACTTGTAAACAAATTTAATCCTGTTGGTATTGCTTAGAAATTGCCATCACCTCAACATACCTTGAATATTTTGATCAGGTCATTCAGTGGGGAGAAATAAACGTCTTGGCTTTAAAAAAAAAAGACATCAGTGACATAAGATGGATGAATGTCTTTCTCTTTTCTTTTTGCTGTTACTACTGTAACCATTTTCTCTGTGCAGCATTCTGTCATCCTTAGTGCATGTGAACATTAACACCCAATTGCTCGATTCTTTTTTATCTGAGAGGCTTTGTCTGAATCTCGCACCATAAAACGTTACACTTTTTGTTATCATACTATAAATGTCAAATAATTTTGACTTGAGGATGAATACTTTGGAAACACTTCGAAATTCTTGCTAACATGGCAACAGATTGATATGAATAATATAGCCATCCATCATTTGAGGGCATAATAATTGAGCTGAGAATGTGTCATACATGACAAATTACATGCATATAGTGGCTGCATCATCGTAGAGTTGTGAATGAAAAATTTGTGGTCAGGAGTTAGACACAGTGATGTCCTGGTTAAATTTTGTTGACACAGGTCTTTTCTTTCATTTCAAGTTATCATATTATTCATGTTTGAAATGCTGAAAAACTTGAATTTGAATTATCGCTCCTGGAAGATTTTCGTTCATAACCACGATGACAAACGAGGTTCTGACACAACCTTATACAGAATTTACACTTACAAATTAGTCCCCATGAAGTATCAGGCATTTTGTGATAAAACCAGAAAGGTTAAGAGGAAGGGTGGGTGTAGCAATTGAATATCTATTCAAGCTGGTGGCATGGTGTCTGAATGTTAAAGCTTTGAACCCAAGGGCCTGGGTTGGACTCTGGGTGACCAAGTCATGTTCTTGGGAAAGACTACGCCATTTTTCCTCTCCCCACCCAGATGCAAATTGGGTACTGGATTTTTCTGCTGGGGAAGTAATCTATAACAAACAAGTGTTTTGTTAAGATGATCTGTAAATAATCTGTTCCGCTTCATGCTACCGAAACCGGAATAAGCTCCGGCTTTATGGGCCTCATAGGCCTTGAAGGAACTTTACTATACAAGCTATTGGTACATGTACAGTTGTATATATCATGTTGAAAAGGTTGGACAAGGAAGAAATTTAAGATGTAAATGAGAGTTACCCATTTGGGTCATAAGATGCTGCCTAATGGACTGTCAAACAGG
Source organism: Bullina lineata (assembly GCA_039654405.1). Lineage (NCBI taxonomy): Eukaryota > Metazoa > Mollusca > Gastropoda > Bullinidae > Bullina > Bullina lineata. The sequence goes on along the minus strand of JBDFRD010594040.1, from coordinate 10,914 downwards.
AAGCTTCCACTTGTTGCGGTCAGTGAAAAATGCTTGGGTTTTGGGTGAAGATTTTCCTGGTCCGCTCAACGATGATATCTGCCTACTAACTTCTTTTTGTAATGTCCTCATTCCTTTCTCTGTTCTTGTACTTTAAACCTAGTACTGCCCAACTACGCAAATGCGTCAAAATAAAAAAAGGGCAAAATATATGAAAAAAACGTTGAATTCTTCAATTTTGTTTGTATGTATCCCAAAAGGGGGATAAAAAAAAACTATCATTTGGTGCAATTGTCCTACCCCCTCGTGTATACGTTTGAAAAATCTTCCCTGGCACTCTGGCACATTCCATTGGGCAGTACCAGGGTTAAGGAAGGAGAAAAGTCACCTCCATGGAAGAAGCGATGGAGCTGCAACAGATTGTCACAATGTCACTGCAGCGAATTCATTAATAAAACGTGAACAGTGTATATATTTTTTTTCCCTTACAGAAAGGGCTGGAACCTGTCAAGCATCTTGTGTACAAGGACATTGTTGAGAAGTTCAAGTTCAAAGAGGAATTCGTCGGAGCAGAAGCTGAGACAATGAGAGGACTCCTTACCTACATTGAAGAGAAGTGAGTGTTCCGTGTGCAAAGTGAAACAACACAGTCACAGCATATAAATTAATATTATTGAAATGAAATAAGAGAAAAAAAATGATGGGGTATGGATAGGTATTCAAAAATGTATTGAGACAGAAATTAAGAATGCCGGCATGTGGTGGACAAAGCTGAAGAGAGATGCCCAAAACCAAATTCTATGGAAAAATGCTGCTTTGGCCTATGTTCCTCCGGGAACGCAGAGGCATAAGTCAAAAGTAAGTCAAGATAGGTATTATAATACTCTTTTGCACTGCTTAGACTTAGAGTCCTAGTTTGTTTTTTTAAGATAATAAATTAAGTCAAATGATCAGAATTTGATTCAATATTTAACTTACGGGATTATTAAGTATGCTTTTCTTGTCTCGGTTAACTGTTGAGACATAGCCGAAGACATTAAAAGTGATTTCTTTATTGAAGATAAGTTGCCTGAAACCTTTATGTTGTAGTTGGTGTATAGAATAAGATGTTTTTATCTTCCAGACTCTGTTGTATCTCTTAACTCACTGAGGTCTATAGTTGGCACCAGGCCCTGAACAGTCAGCCTTGAGTTGACGAGTATACTCAGTGTTAGGCCTTATGCTGTGGCGTGATGGCCAAATGGTTAGAGCGTTGGACTCATAATCCAAGGTCCAGGGTTCGAATCCGGGAGGTGGCCGTGTTGTGTCCTTGGGAAAGACACTTTACACCAATTTTCCTCTCCCCACCCAGGTTCTAATTGAGTACCGTCATATTCTGCTGGGGAAGTAAGCCTACAACAGACTAGCGTCTTGTCTAGGAGGTGATATAAAAATCATCTGTTCCACTTCACACTATGGAAACCAGGATAAAAAGCTTCGGCTCTGTGGGCCTCATTGGCCTTGAAGGAACTTTGCTTAACACTATTGTTGTTTTTAATAATATGCCAATAAACCATCTTTACCATCCCTTTTTTTTTTATCGAAGATACGGCTCAGTGGAAAACTACATGGTTCACATCGGCTTCGGTCTGGAGGAGCAGAGGAAGCTGAGAGAAAACCTGGAGGCCTACGAGCACTTTGATCTGCCCTCGGGCTCATCGTCTCAGTCAAAGGAAAAGTCAGGAGAAAACTAGGCCTTTGCTCGTGGGATGAGAGGTTAAGGCCTGCAGATAAGGATCGAACAAAACCCTGTGGGGAACATGACAGACTTCCAGAACAGCTTACAACTAGAATAGTTTTATGGTTTTCAATGCGAGGTGGTAGTTTTCACATGTGTTAGAAAATACACATTTTAAAGCCAGAAATGCGGTTGAAATCGGAAAGGTCAGGCGTTTGGAGTTTTTCACATGTGTTAGAAAATAGGCATTTTAAAGCCAGAAACGTGAGATCTTTTGAAATCAGAAAGGTCCGGAGTTTGGGGTGTGTGCTACAGATGGTAGAGTTTACCAGAATTCTTCTTCCTCCTTCACAAAAACTTTGAGTAACTTGTCATCACCAGAAGTGACTGCTGGCTTACTATTGGTTATGTTAAAGAAACTAAATGAATAATGGCAGATTCTTGCTGTTTTGTTTTTACTAGTACTAGATTCTCTTGTACAGCAACATGTGTTGTTACACAGCAAGAAAACATGTGTTCATTCATGATAATTCTGTTCTAAATATATATATATGAATTGTGCAATGATAAATTAATATGATTGGTCATTGGAACAGACATGTTAACTTTATGGATTCGCCGTAAGAAATTACGGGGAGCCATCAGAAATTAGGGTTTACGGGCAATTTTGGCCGAATTACAGCAAGGATCTATCCTTTTAAATCTCTTTGCCATTGTGTTCTTCATTTTCTGGCGTTATCCTTGTCTGCGGTAAAATTACTCTTTTTGGTCCTCATTCTACTGCGAGTTCAGCTCGTGATTACTCCAAGACTCAAAATGGGATTGGCATGTCTGTTAGAGTTGACCAGCTCTGTGAGGATTTCCATGACAACAATAAAATGCATTATAAAAAGCAGTGGTCCCCCACACCCAGGCCACGGACCAGTGCCGCTCCGTGGGTCATTTGGTACCAGGCCGCACAGAAAGAATACATAATTTAATACATGGTAGAGTAGAGACGGGGTTTTTCTTTCGCCTCCAAGTTGGCATCTTATTTCTGTCCAGGCTCTCCACAACTGTATAGGCAATAATAAGGACCCTTTTCCGTAAGAACATGCACAGCTACACTTTTCAATATCAGTTTCATGCTGGGCGTATCGTTTCATTTTGTTGTATTTATCCGCCACACCTGAAAGGCCGGTCCATGAAAATATTGTCTGACATGAGACCGGTCCGTGGTACAACAAAGGATGGGGACCGCTGCATTAAATTAATTGGTTACTTTTGATTTATTATCGTCAAAGTAATCATGTTTCGGTGCATCAATGCAGCATTTTCAAATTAGGAAAGTGAGTTTGTTTTGTATATTTTTCTTCCATGAAAAGGTGCTTGATTCTGGGGGGTTAATGGGTCAGTTTCTGTTAAAAGAAATCTTCGTCTTTGATTGTTTATAGACATTCATATGATGTTAAATTGTTTTCAGTTCATTTTCAAACAATAAAAGGCTGTTCTTGCTTTTCGACATAATATAGTGAATCGACTATGAAAAATAAAAATGAGAATAGTGTTAACTCACTGCCTACTCGATTAGTACTGCTTTTGTATTTCAATGTTAATATTTTAAAATCATTGTTTCATAAGTTAATTAATAAAAAAAAGAAATGTTGGGTCGCACCTTGGTGGGGAGAAGAAAAATCGTGTGAAGTTCATTCCCAAGATCACAACATGATCACCTGGAGTCAAACTCAGGACCCTTGGATTAGGAGTCCAATGCTCTAACCATTTGTCCAGGTTATTCTTTCTGAGAAAGGATACAATATCACCCTCCCTTCTTTCTTCACAACCTCAAAACCCTTATTTTGACACCACCAGTCATAAGTTTGGGGATAATTATATTTACTTCTTGTGTCAGACTCAAGTTTGTAACACCTGGGGGGTGTGGTCTCCCCATTAGCTGTAAAATGGCTAGTGTAAGTCTGAACTTTTTCACAGGTCGCTCTTCACGAATAAAAAAGAAAACCTAGATCTATTTTCTTTTGAACAGGAATCCTGAAGTATTATATTTGTTTTTTTTAACTTTATAATTTTCTTTTTCAACAATTTAAATATTTCAATATTTCAGCTTGGTTGAGATTTTTCTGGTTTGGGCAATTCATGATAACAAGTAGAATTTCAGTTGAAAAGTTTGAATCCATACAAGGATGGAAAGCTTTTAAAAAATTTGCCTTATAAAAAGTTGAGGCCTTTTTAAGTAGAGACGAGAGAAGTGTGGAAGTTAGGAATAGGCCTACTATCCATGTCATTTGTGCATTTCCAAGGTGCTGTTCAAATTCAATGACTTATGATGCTATTTGAAAAGTTGTTACTCACAAAACATGGTCACCCAAATGCAAGTAATGTTCAGTTACTTCTGCAATAGTCTTGGTTTTGTTAAAAACTTGCCCATTTTTGTTGCCAACGGTTTCTTGGTTATACTTTTGTTGAAGCAAGGGTTTTAGTGATTGGGATGTGTGTAACAGGCAAATACATTATTACAGGTGCAAGCATCTTAGCTCCTGACAGAAATCTGGCTGTTCTAGAGCCTCATTTATCATCTTGGTTATGACAAAAGTGTTCTAGGAGTGAAAATTCATAAATCCAAGTTTTGCCGCGTGTCACACGTGAATTATATCATGATAACTTGAAAAGGAAAGAAAAGATTGGTGTTCACAAAATTAATGAGGACATTACTGTGTCTAATCATTGACCAAAGACTTTTCCTTCATTTCATAACTATGATGATGAAGACACTAAATAGTTTATCATGTATGACACATTCTGAGCTCAATTATTATTGTTTTGCCAACAAATGACGTTATATAATTCATATCAATCTGTTGCTTCTAACCACAATAGAAAGAATTTCAAAGCATTTCTAAAGTATTTATCCTTAAGTTATTTGACAAATAATGTTCATAACTATGACGAGGAGAGTGTAATGTTTTGGGGAATGAGCTTCAGGCAGTGTTGTATATTATTTGAAAAAATGAGGGCTGCTGTGAAGCTGAATATGCGAAAATAAATGACACACAACAAGAGTGTCACTCTTGTTGTGTGTCATTAATTTTTGTATATTATTTTTTGGCTAATAGAATTTATAGCATTTGAACTCTTAAGAATTGGTTTGAAATTGTTTAAAATGTATTTTAAATTCACTTTCCTAACCACTCATATTGATGGTTGTCCCCATCCTGCTTTACTGTTTGCAAAAACTGAAAAAACTGGACTGGTACCTCTTGCTGATATTGTTCAGAGTCAACAGATATTGATACATACATATTTATCGCAATCAAATAATTTTGATGTTTATTTAATTAATAAGTTGTTGTCGCACTTTTACGCTATTCTCGATAACAATAAATGCTGCTTTTTTTTTAATCTTTAAAAAAATGCAGCATTTTGAATTCTTCCCTAGTAAAGTAATAATATGATACAAACGCTGAAAGAAGTGTCTTTACTTTTTTCTCAAAATCAGTTGTTTTTCTTATAATATATTTATAATCTTTTGAAAAAAAAATAATCACTTTGAAACAGCTCATTTTTAAAAGTTGTTCATCTGTTATCACCCTCCTACCCAGTAAAGACCAATTCCATGTACTTGGTGAAAATCATCATCATCATTGCCCTCACCCTTATCAGGGTATAGGCCACACACAAGGGATTTCCACTTCCTTCTGTCGCGGGATCCGTCTTCGTTTTCCTAACTCTTCCTCTATGGGTGCCTGCCTTGCTCTTTTCAATATTTCCTCATTCCTGGTCTTATCTTCCCACTTGATCTCGAAAATCTTCCTTAGGCAACTGTTCACAAATGTCTGGATCTTCTTAAGGGTGCTTTTTGTGGTTGATGAAATTACTACACCCAAATATAAAACACTGAACAGACATGCCAACTTTGTGGGTGCGCCGCAAGAAATTAAGGGGAGGCATCAGAAATTACAGTTCATGGGCAATTACGGCGAGGATATATGCTTTTAAATCTCATTGCCATTGCGTACTTTGTTCTCTGGCGCTATCCTTGTACGCTGTAAAATTACATGTACTCTTTTGGGTCCTCATTTTATTGCGAGTTCGGCTCATGATTACTTCAAGCCTTAAATGGGGTTGGCATGTCTGACTGCATCTCTTCAAGTCCAACTTTACATACACATCCATGGATACTAGATTGCCGACCAATTGACTTTTCTAAAAATTTGACACCAGTCATGATGTCGATGAATGTTTTGCACAAAACAGTACATTTGTACTTTGCAGTGACAGTCAGCTAAAGTTTTGCAGACTATTTAAAAATGTTTCTGCTTACCTGAAGACTTTTTACTGATTGCATGCTTGCATCCGTGCATATCTTGTCTCATTAGTTTCCAACAGAGCTACCGTACAGAATTGCAATGCTGTCTGTCATTTCAGACTTTTGTTATAAATAGGTGCAGTGTCAGACATCTTCTTATGAAATCTCAGCTTCTGATCTCAAACAAATTTCAATATAGCCTCTCTCGCTCAAAGTATTAATTAATTGTTTAACAGGGTAAAAAAATTTGAATATAATGTTTTACTCCGTAATTTGTTGTACTTAAAATGAAAATATTTTCACTGATCATTTTTTTTTTTTTTTGAGGCTCCTATGTGAATTTGACTGTTTGGATTTGAGATGCACAAACTTTAAGTCTCCTACGTGAATTTGACTGTTTAAACTGTTTAGATGTGAGACGCACAAACTCCGTGAAAATTTTCTGTCTGAAATGTAATCCATTTATTCTTGTATAATAACTGCTTACTTTAATTAAGGCACAATCTGGTGTGTGATAAAAATAACTAACTATTTTGGCATCCAGTATTTAGTAACTACTAAACTAGCGCCTTTCAGGAATTGTTCATAAATTCAGCTCAAGACATAGTAACAACACTATGCATGCTCTCTCTCTCCTCTTTCACCCTTTCTCTCACCCACACTAGACAAAACAAAAGACACACCTCGCGTGGCTCAGTAAAACCAATTGCCAAAATTGTTTCTGTGGAAACGGTCTCCAATATCTTACAAATGAGGTAAAACAGCTGCAGCTGAAAACAATCTGCCATGTTATATTTTGAGATTTGTCTTCCAAAATTTTGCATTTGCATAACCAGTCCTTAGATTTTTTGTTTTTAACATTATATAGGAGGAATTAGTAAATGGCTTGTATCCTTTAATGTTTTACATTTTTTTTTTAATTATTCTTTTTTTTTCAACAAAGTTATCCATGTTGTTGTTAATCACTGGTTTCATTGACAGGGAGTTTTGTTTCTTAAACTCATACTCACACATTTCTGCCTCATGGTCTTAACTCACTGTGGCCTCCCCCCTCCCCCTGCTGTCTACACCGGTAGACTACAGATTTTAGGTTTTTATTAAAAAATATGAAGGCCACAATGGAAAAACGATCAGGGTGTATTTTCCCAATTTTTTGAGATACTGCCCCTGTGTGTGCTCCTTTACATCTTGTCTCATCTCAAAGGGAAACACGATGACAGTCCCAAGGAAGGTACACCAAAAACAAGGAAGCACCTAATCCATTCATAGCTTTTTAAGAATTAAAATGTTTTTTCTCAAAAATTAAAAAAACGTGACCCTGATCGTTTGTGGCCTTCATATATAAGATTCACATTTCATGCTAGCTAGAATAATCTTGGCTTATGAAGAGCATAAGCTCTAGTTCGTTATGATAGAATCTACTTTTTTTTAAAATATAAAAATATAGAATACTTTTAGTTAGTGACAGTGTTAGGCCTCGGCATAGCCTTGGGATGACTGAACATGCTGGGTGTTAGGCCTCGGTGAGTTAAACAATATATAATCAGAATTTCTACGGGGCTTTGTAAGTAACGCAAATCAAAGTATGGCATTATCATTATCAAACTGCATCAATTTCCAAATGAAATTGGTTCTATTGTTGATCTTACTTAGACCAGAAGGAATGGGTACACTGTATGCTCCAGTTTGATTTTGAGTTGACCGAAACATTCTCGACAAGATTGATATGAGTCAACTCCATCAACAATTTCATGTTGAGTGGTCAGTAATTGATGTATTCAATATATACATGTATTCATAATTATTTATTGTATTGTTAATGATAAATCTTTCTTACATCATGGTAAGCAAACAAGTGGGGTGGACATTAAAATTAATTACACAAGATATATTTCTCTAAACATATCTTTGCATTTAAGTTGTGTACATTACTTAAACTTAAACACTTTTCTGCTATAATTTTAGACATACAATGTAGTATGTATGTTGAAGAACGAGTTAAAATGTACGTGAAGGGAAAAGCTGGCTCACAGAAATGAGCACAGTACATGTACCAAGTTTTTAAGATGTCTTGGCTTTGCTTTTCTTTTCTTCTTTTTTTTTGTTGTTGAGAGAGATAAAGAGAAGAGTTGCATCATATTATCCATTCTTGAAAAATTCTCCCTCTTGCTTTGAACTAGTTGTCAGATTATGCTCCAGTTCATGTGTCGAATGTAAGTAGTAAATTAAAGTCCTTCAAGTTCAAGGCCAATGAGGCCCTTAGAGCAGGAGCTTATCCCGGTTGCAGCTTCAGTAGCGTCAAGCTGAACAGATGATTTTTACTTCATCTACAAGACAGGACATTAATCTGTCATAGGTTTACTTCCCCAGCAGAATTCCAATTCCCAATTCGCACCTGCGTGGGAAGAGGAAAAATAATGTAGTAAAATGTCTTTCACAAGGACACAACACAGTCACCTTCCGGATTCAAACCCTGGACTCTTGGATTATGAGTCCAACACTCTAACCATTCGGCCACCATGCCACTGTGTTGTATGTGCAATATTTTTATGAAAATTGGCAGTGCCAAATTGTGTGTCAAAAGTGTAAAACTCATTGAATTTGAATACTTTTTCCATCAGTGACCAAGACTGTCCATTATCATTTAATGAAATGTGACCGATTGTGCTCTTTAATTTGCCCAAAAACGTTTTTTGTTTTATTACACTAGAAATATTGTTCACAATTTTCATTTTTATATTCCTCTTTACCTTCACGGATTTTGATCTTCATTTCATTATGCATGTGTTTTAATTTTTTTCAATCTTCTTTTCAGAAAATGCTACTTTAATTTTACTCCATTTTTCTTGCCATTTTCTTCATTTCAGTTCAAGTGGTAACACTACCTATGATTCAATGAGTTAAGAAAATATAACACAAGCTATCTATACTGAATTTGTTGAACGATTGTTTGATGAATATGTATATGTATGATTAATTATTATCACAGAACTGTTCATGTACTGACCACATGTATACCATAAATTATAAAAGATGATATACCGCCATTTTCTAATTTAATTAACGTGTTTATGATATATGCCCAAAATTTTACCCTAAAACAGAACAAAAACGCACCTAAATAAATGGTACAAATTATCAAAGCACACTTCTTTTGTCTTTCGTCTTGTGTTGTAGTTCTTACCATCTGGAAATCGAGTTCTGAATGCCTGGACATTCACAGAGCCGTAGCTTATCCTGATTTCATTAGCATGAAGCAGAATAGATGATTTTCACTTCGTACTCAAGACAGGATGCTAGTCTGTCATAGTGAAAGGTTTACTTCCTCAGCACAATATAGCAGTACTCAATTCACACCTAGGCGAGGAGAGGAAAAATGTGTAAAGTTTCTTTCCAAGGACACAACGAAGTCACCTTCCCAGATTTGAACCCTGGGTCCCAGGATTATGACAGCAATACTCTAACCATTTGGCTGACGTGCCACAATTCATAAAGTTAAAGGGTATGATTGCAAGCATAAAATATTATAGCAGTAACACAGTATGAGAAGCAAAGAATTTTTTTTAATCAATAACAAGTTTAATGTACCGTCAAACAATTACAGCAAAACTTCATACATTGTCAGATTATTATTTCAACTAATAACATAAACACTGGAGTAAAAACCTAGAAAATGTGTGTATTTGAGTTTCATAACAGCATAATGAATATTCCAAATGAAAATGATGCTCTGTCAAAACAATGTAAAATCCCATGAATTTCAGTTTTTTTTCAGAACTGCACAAAAAGATTTCATTACAGTAATGAATAAAATATAGAACAATAAAGCATTAACGTGTATTACAGTGGAGTCCGCCTAAAGTGAACACGCTTTATTTGAACAATCAGTTAAAGTGAACGATATTCTGTGGTCCCGATTGAAACGCTATTTGTTTTTAAATTAAAAAAAATAATGGATAAAATGAACCGGTTTCATGGGGAAATCGGATAAAGTGAACGGCCAAAATGAGTGAAAGCGAAGAACGGACCGACGGTGTCACTGTCGTCATGCTGTGAAAATCCAAATTCTTTGCCTCGGGCATCAGCAGACAATCCCAGCTCTGCGTTGGCGACGGCAATCAGAAAGAAAGAGCTCTAGCCTTGACTAGGCTCGTCCGCTGTGTTGTCCCCCCACCCCACGTCCACCCTAGACCCACCACTAAACCTTGCTTCCCTTGATTTTGGCAAAATTGGTTAAACTGAACCTCGGATAAAGTGAACACTTTCTTCTGGTCCCAAAGAGTTCACTTAAAGCGGACTCCAGTGTAATATCGTCAAAATGCATCTGACCCACTGTTGGAATCGTGGTAACTCCTTTTATCATATTCTATTTTTAATTTTTAATGAAATTAATAAAATGCGCCTACACGTTTCACTGTAAATCCCAAAATTGCATTTTGTCCTAAGTCAGAAATAACACAGCACTTCGATTGTAATCTTCGATTATCTCGAAACCAGCTAAAATGACTTAGGCCAAAAGAATAGCACCTTGGCGATATGTACCTTCAAATCAGTTGAAACGCGTAAAATGGTGCGAGGTCTGTTTACATCTTGGAGTTATCTATAACTTGGCCTACCGTACATTATTGTTGTTGAACGGTTTGGCACTGTTTTGTTGTTTTTGAACTTTTAAATTCTCACACACAAACTATTCTCTCTTTCTCCGTCTGCCTGTCTGTCTGTCTGTCTGTCTGTCGCCCTTCCTCTTTCTCTGTCTGTCTGTCTGTCTGTCTGTGTGTGTGTGTCTGTCTGTCTGTCTCTCTGTCGCCCCCTTCCTCTTTCTCCGTCTGTCTGTCTGTCTGTTGGCTGTATATCTGTCTCTCTCTCTCTCTCTCTCTCTCTCTCTCTCTCTCTCTCTCTCTCTCTCTCTCTTTTT
>JBDFRD010593929.1:0-16656 GCA_039654405.1 Bullina lineata | reverse complement strand
TAACTTGTTGACTTTTGATTGGTTTGTTGATTGACATGTTGACTTGTTGATTGGTTTGTTGGTTGACTTGTTGATTGGTTTGATGGTTGACTTGTTGATTAACTTGTTGACTTGTTGATTGGTTTGTTGGTTGACTTGTTGATTGACTTGTTGATTGACTTGTTGGTTGACTTGATGGTTGGCTTGTTGATTAACTTGTTGACTTTTGATTGGTTTGTTGATTGACATGTTGACTTGTTGATTGGTTTGTTGGTTGACTTGTTGATTGACTTGTTGATTGACTTGTTGATTGACTTGTTGATTGACTTGTTGTTTGGTTTGTTGATTGACTTGTTGTTTGGTTTGTTGATTGACTTGTTGATTGACTTGTTGACTTGTTGATTGGTTTGTTGATTGACTTGTTGACTTGTTGATTGACTTGTTGATTGGTTTGTTGATTGACTTGTTGATTGGCTTGTTGGTTGACTTGTTGATTGACTTGTTGATTGACTTGTTGATTGACTTGTTGATTGACTTGTTGACTTGTTGATTGGTTTGTTGATTGACTTGTTGATTGACTTGTTGGTTGGTTTGGTGGTTGACTTGTTGATTGACTTGTTGATTGGTTTGTTGATTGACTTGTTGATTGACTTGTTGGTTGGTTTGGTGGTTGACTTGTTGGTTGACTTGTTGATTGACTTGTTGATTGACTTGTTGATTGACTTGTTGACTTGTTGTTTGGTTTGTTGATTGACTTGTTGATTGACTTGTTGGTTGGTTTGGTGGTTGACTTGTTGATTGACTTGTGGATTGACTTGTTGATTGGTTTGTTGATTGGTTTGTTGGTTCACTTGTTGATTGACTTGTTGGTTGGTTTGTTGGTTCACTTGTTGATTGACTTGTTGACTTGTTGATTGGTTTGTTGATTGACTTGTTGATTGACTTGTTGATTGACTTGTTGGTTGGTTTGTTGATGGACTTGTTAGTTGACTTGTTGATTGACTTGTTGATTGACTTGTTAGTTGACTTGTTGATTGACTTGTTGATTGACTTGTTGATTGACTTGTTGTTTGGTTTGTTGAATGTTGTTTGTTTGTTTTCTTTTTATGCTTTTCCCCTCGAGGGCATTTAAAATTGGGTCTGCCTCACGAACCCATGAACCCATGAACCCATGAACCCATGAACCCATGAACCCACGAACCCACGAACCCATGAACCCATGAACCCATGAACCCACGAACCCATGAACCCATGAACCCATGAACCCATGAACCCATGAACCCATGAACCCATGAACTCATGAACCCACAAACCTATGAACCTGTTTGCTTGTGGGCAAGCAGTTTTTGGGTGAGTTCTGGTGTAGTGAGAATGGAGTGGGTATCTAGGTCACATTTGTCGTGTGAACCTGTTCAATAAAGTCCATCACACAGAAATGGAAATCACAAGCAAAAAGAGTTATCCCAAAGGAAACAAGGGCAAACCGACGTGTCGACAATTTCTGTCTTCCTAGGGAACATATAAGAACAACAAAAATCGGACACACAAAAGGAGAAGAGAATAAGGAAAACAATAAGAAGAAAAAAACTTAGCTTCATGCCCAGAAGGATTATCGTCATGGGAGACCTCAATGCCAAGGTGGGAGATGACAACTCAGATTATGAAAGGGTCATGGGGAAACATGGAATAGGGACCGGAAATGACAACGGAGAGAGAATGGTTGAGTACTGTGATATGAACAGCCTAGTAATAGGGGGAACGCTGTTTCCACATCGAGACATCCACAAACTGACATGGAACTCACCAACTGGGAGAGCCCAGAACCAAATTGACCATCTGATGATAAATGATATTGGAGAGACCCCTGCTTGATGTGAAAGTAAGGAGAGAAGTGACCACCACCTAGTGACAGCGCACATCAAGCTAAAATTGAAGAGAACAGGTACCAAAACAGTAACCCAGGGAATATTTGATATTCAGAAGCTCAAAGATAATCAAGTGAAGGCAGCCTTCACCATCAGCCTAAAGAATCGATTCACCGCGATACGGAATATGCCAGATGATATGGGAAATGAAGTGGACCTATTATGGAAAAGAATCTCAACAATTTATACAGAAAGTAGAAAGGAAAGAATAGGATGCAGGCAGAGGCAGAGCACTAAGTCTTGGATACGACAAGAAACACTGGAAGCTAAGAAGGAGACGAGGAAGGAAAAGAAGAAACTTCTTCAGGCTAAATCATTAAGACCACGGGAGAAAGAGGAAGAGGTGTACAGAGAGGCACATAAGAAAGTCAAGAGGATGGCTAAGCAAGACAAGAGACGTGCCATGGAGCAGCTAGCAGCAGAGGCTGAGGAGGCAGCATTAAGGGGAGAACAAGGAAAAGTGTATAATATCACAAGACGAATCACTGGTAAGTTCAAAGGACCAGCGGTAAGTTCAAAGTTCATCTGGACCAGTCAAAGACAAGCAAGGGAATGTACTAACTACGGAGAAAGAACAAGGGGCCAGGAAGAATGAGCACTTCGAAGAGATTTTGAACCGACCAGCACCTGACGGGAGAGCAGTTATACCTGAAGCTGATGAAGGTCTGGACATTGACACAACTATGCCCCAAAAGAAGGAGATAGTGTCTGCGATCAAGACCATTAATAATGGAAAGTCTCCAGGACACGACAACTTATACGCAGAGCTATTCAAAGCTGACCCTGAATTGTCAGCTTCCATTCTGCAACCTTTGTTTAGTACAATTTGGGAAGGAGACAAAGTGCCTGATGATTGGGCAAAAGGAGTAATAGTCAAGATCCCCAAGAAAGGAGCCCTGAATGACTGCAATAATTGGCGAGGGATCACATTACTTTCTGTGCCAAGCAAGATCCTGGCTAAGATCATCATCAAAAGAATGTCGGAAGCTGTAGACAAGGCACTTAGGAAGGAGCAGCAGGATTTAGGAAGGGACGTAGCGCTGCGCTGATCAGAGCTTTGCTCTTCGCAACATTATTGAACAGTGTACAGAATGGCAGAGACAACTTAATGTCAATTTTGTTGATTTTGAGAAGACCTTTGGCAGTACTCAACTTTGGATGACCTGGATTATTTTGTAGATGATCTGGCATTGCTGTCCCATATTCAGCGTATACAGGACAAGACCGATAGACTGCATAGTTTTGGACGTGATATAGGTTTGCGAATCGGTACTAAAAAGACGGAAACCATGACATTGAATGTCACGACACCACTATCCATCAAGGTAAACAACACAGACTTACCCTAGACAGACAGGTTTACCTACTTGGGCTGCATCATTCGACCTGAGGGTGGCACAAAGGAGGATATCCGCAGCAAATGGGGCAAGGCTAGTAGTGCGTTTAGGAGCGTGGTAAATGTGTGGAGATCTACCCAATACAGCACAAGCACCAAGATAAGACTGTACCAGAGCTGTGTCCTATCTATACTCCTATATGGATCTGAGTGCTGAGGGATAACAAAGAAAGATTTTGGAAAACTCCGCACCTTTCACACCACCTGTCTACGCAAGATCCTGAAAATATTTTGGCCCAAAAAGATCTCAAATAAAAACTTATTAGACAGATGTGGACAAGAAGACATGACAACCATTGTCACGAGGAGAAGATGGAGATGGATTTGACATGTGTTGTAAAGGGAGCCAGAATCTATTTCAAGAACAGCACTCCACTGGACTCCAGATGGCAAAAGAGCAAGAGGAAGGCCAAGAACAACATGGAGAAGGACAGTGGAAGGTGAAATGAAAGCCATGACAAACATGGGGATCTTCAATAAGGCTAGGAAAGGACAGGCTGGAATGGAGGAGCTTTGCGCTGCCCTACACACCAACATTGGTGTAACAGGTTCATGATGATGATGCTATTTTTAACAGTTTGTAAAATAGTATATACTATATTAATATAGAATCTGTATAGATCTATGTAATGGAATATATAACGCATTAGAAAGTGCTCATGCACTACTTGTGGTAAGTATAAATATTCAAACCAACACAATTCAATTATTTCCTTAAGTTAGGTAAAACTTGGGTTTCTTGAATGCAAAAAGTAGATCAAGGCTGCAGGGAACCTGAACAATGTAAATGAAAAATCACAAGTAAAAGGAGAAAACAAGGACAACTCGACGTGTCGACAATTCCTGTCTTCAAAGGGAACAATTAAGAACAACAAAAAGGAATCACACACAAGGAGAAGAGAAGCATAAAAGAATGAGAAGAAAAAAAATTAGCTTCATGCCCAGACTTGGAGCGTCACCAAACAATGCAAAGAAAGGAGCAGAGAATGTAGCACATCAAATGAGACGTAAAAGGAAGCTGGTGTGAAAAATATCTAGTGAAAGAGATAATAATAATAATAGTAATAATCATAATAATAATAATAATAATAATAAGTGGTGCATGAGCCTCTGCTGTATTGGGCTATAGAGTGACTAAAGTGAGCCTGAATGGGAAGACGTGAATTACTGGCTTACCTTCACACTTCACGAGTTAGAAGTAAGATTTAGACAACCAAAACACGTGAAGGATTGACGAGTGATATAGATCTACCAGAAACGCCATTGTCAACAACCAGCAATACAGAAGCTCTTTGTAATGAGGTCTCTCATAAAGCTTGGCTGCGTAAAAAATACGGGAGGGGAGTAAAATAAAAACAACAACAGGAAATACCGTATATAAAGAATATGAGGGGGGGGGTGCGATGCAGAATAACAGCAAACAGGGCGAGACAAAACGGAATGAGACGAGCAAGACGGAGAAGCCAGAAAGGCCAATCTTAGGGGAGAAATGAAGAGAAGCACTGGGCTGATTAAATATAACTATGGTCAGAATTTATGCCCTCAGGGGACAAAGTACGGTGCGAAATGACCTGTGTTGTTCATAACAAAATTTTGCTGACGAGCGACCTTGCCATTTGGTCAAAACATGCACGCATGTCATTGGTTCTCTGGTGACCGGGTTGATTAAAATAAATAGCTCTCCCAGCGTCATTGCGAGAAAAGTGCGCTGAGTTTTTGGCCGGTCTCACCCAATATATTTCTTGGGACAGCGAGTACATGAAATGACATCAATTAGATTCCTATCTGCACATGTAAAGCTATCCTTGATCTGAACCGCAGACTGCGAAAACTGTACCGTGCTGTGCTCAGTGGCATGGCGCAAGTGATCTGCTGCGACCGCACGATTTGGTGCCAGCCGCTTTGGGAGAGCGCAGACGGCTATGCACGAGAATGCCCTTTAAATTTTTGTCTCTGCGGTACACGATCGTATGATGCTCATGGAATGCGTCGTTGGTCGTTTCATCAGTCGACAAGATTGACCAGTCATGTAATACAATACATGTATTACGAACGGCCAATTTATTTGGAT
The DNA here is from genome assembly GCA_039654405.1 of Bullina lineata. Lineage (NCBI taxonomy): Eukaryota > Metazoa > Mollusca > Gastropoda > Bullinidae > Bullina > Bullina lineata. The sequence goes on along the minus strand of JBDFRD010593929.1, from coordinate 11,285 downwards.
GATGTTATGTGATGACAGGGTATGTTGTCAATACCTGCTGACTTCCCTTGTTTCAAAGCTTTGACTGACGCTTCCACTTCCTCTTTTTCTGGTCAGCCAATGGGCAGCTTAACACTGCTTGATCTCCCCTGAGCTGGTAGTTGTATAACTCGGAGTAATAATTCAGACATGATGAGAGGCAATGATCACAGCCCTAAGAACCATCTGCAACAATATTTGGAACACTGGAATATGGCCAACCCCCTAGACACATACAAAAAAAAAGGAATCTGCAGTTATGCAACAACTATCGTACCCTCAGTGTATTAAGCTACTCAAGCAAGATCATGTTGAAGATTCTACTGAACAGGCTGAAACCTGCAGCGGAAACCATCATCACTGAAGAACAAGCAGGTTTTAGAGCAGGGAGAAGGCACCACAGAACAGATCTTTAATCTAAGGATAACCTGCGAAAAGAAGCTGCAGCACCAGCAAGACCTTTACACGTATTCATTGATTTCAAGAAAGCGTTTGACAGGGTGTGGCATGCTGCCTCATGGACCACCAAGAAGAAATACAACATCAACGCCAACCTTGTTCAAGTGATTGAACAGCTGTACGATAAGGCCACAGGCGCGGTCCTCCTGAATGACAGATATGGTGACTGGTTTCGCACAACAATGGGAGTACGCCAGGGCTGCATTCTCTCACCCACACTCTTCAATGTCTTCCTAGAAAGGATCATGGAAGATGCCCTTAAAGATCGTATGGGCACAGTCTTCATTGGAGGAAGAAACGTCACAAAATCTGCGATTTACTGACGACATTGATGGCCTTGCAGAGAATGAGGATGAGCTGACCAGCTTGGTAGAACATCTTGATCAAACGGCATCTGCATTTGGCATAGAGATCAGCGCTGAAAAAAAACAAGGCTTATGACTAACAACACCCGAGGCATCACCTCAGAAATCAACAAGTCTTGAAACAGTGAAGACCTTTAAATACATGTACATTGGATCCATCATACCGGACAAAGGCTCAAAACCTGAAATTGTAACAAGGATCGCACAAACAACAGTCGCAACAGCAAAACTCCAAACTATCAGGAGTGACAAGAACATCAGTTTGCGCTCCAAGATACAACTAATGCTCTCCCTTGCTCTGTCGGTCTTCCCATGCCTATGAAACATGGACACTCACCGCAGAGCTAGAAAAGAGGATTGTGAGAACAGATGAAATGCAACAGAAAGATCCTAAGCATCCACTACACGGACTATATGACAAACAAAGGGGTCCGCAGAAAGATCGTGGAAGCTTTCCGACCCCACGATGACCTCCTCACTGTTGGGAATAAACGAAAATTAAAATGGTACGGGCGCGTTTTTCGTTCAAGGGGTCTTGCAAAAACAATCCTGCAAGATACAGTTAACGATGGCTGGAGACGTGGACGACAGAGAAAGAAGTGGGAAGATAACACACAGGAATGGACAGGACTGAGCCTGGTGGAAGATGTGCTGGGTGCCCCAACGACATCTACAGAGGTCAAGGGACAAGTGAAGTGAAGTGATGACAAATTGCACACGGTTGTTTAAAGATTTAATTTAGTCATTTGGTTTAAAGATTTAGTTAGGTTTTCTTATCTCTCCTGGCATAGATAGTAATATCTGCATGGTATTAGATATAAAGGTACATGTATCGGGAAAGCCCACCATGACTTGATTTCTTTGTTTAGTGTCGGTTTTCCAGTCCTGTTGCTGTCAGGTCTGATATCGCCGACGGAAAAAAACGCATCATACATCTGCCCTTCGGCAGTAGGGGCCTAGGCATATCGCGTGACGCTCGTATAATCCTGTGTGTCGTATTCGTAGTCCTCTGAGTACCGTATCGTCAGAGTATTGTTATACATTAAGTTTATAATAGGCCAATTGTTGTGAAGAGTAGAGAGCCCACTTCATGTCTAGTGAAGTGTGCGGCAAATGCTACGAGGAAACCGGAAAAATGAGAAAATAAAAATTTCAGTGTACAAGATTACAGGAGAGAAACAAAGATACCAGAAGAATTTTTATCTAGCATCTTTCGTGGAACCCAAGGCAAAATATAAATTGGTATCGATAATTGAAAATATCCGTTTCTTTATCATTGACAAAGAGTGCCCTACCTGTTCACTCTTCACTGCCGAATCATTATTTGGCCTTTCTGTTTGGCCTAAGAAGTTGTCAGATAGTCAATAGCCTACCTCAAGACTCAAGTATCAAGATGCTTGCATCGCGGTGTAGGATGCACTGATGCAGCTCTGTGTCTAGAATCTAGATCTAGATTTCTAGATAATGCATTGTCTAAAAGTGTTAAAATATCACTGTTGCTCTTTTGGTCCGCTCTTTTTTTTAAAATTATAGGTGAACAACTTCATTCCCACCAAGCCCAATGGTTGAAGCGGACATCTCCCACGGTGATCACGACCCAAATATCATGAGGGTTAGCTTTTCATTTTTATTTCACTTTCACTCGCTAGCTTGAGACTTTACTTAAAAATAGTCTTTAGTGTAGATTAGATCTAGATCAAGATCTAGATATAGACTAGATCTAGATTCTAGATTTCTAGGTCTAGAGTCAGTGTTTTATACAAAGAGTCTTGATCTAGAGCAATAAAATAGGCCTATCACTATTGTTCCTGGTGACTGGTGCATTTTCGAGGAAAGGGCACATTTTTTTTTAGACTGGACAGACGTAGATTCTAGATCTAGGTATCTAGATCGCCTCTAGAATCTAGGCCTTAACATTGAAAAATCTTACTCGTGCTTTCTTTGCTTTTCTGTAGACCTTTGTATCTAGTATCTAGATTCTGGATGAATGAATGAATGGAGTGGAGTGTTTTGAATTGTGAAAAATGGAATAGACCCTGAAACTGAAGCATGGTATTTGATAATCCTGCTCCAGATCATAAAAATAAATACCGGTACATAGATCTAGCGCTAGAGGTATTCCAGATCTCAGTTATTTTTTCCAACATCTAGAGTGTAGATCTCTTGATCCATCAAGAATCTGGATTGAGGCAACTGGGAACTTGGTCTTGGAATGCTATCACTTTTCGCAGGTCTTTGCCTTACATAACACTGATTAGCTGTGGCAAAACTCAAAATGAAATCGACAAGATCTATCTGAGTTCTGTATGTAATCAGTTCATAGTTTTATAAGGTAGATCTAGTGACTGAGAAGACTAAGTCAGTTTCAATAGAAAAGATTCAAATGCATTGTCTAAATTATTATTATTAGTGCACAGTAAGTATGATAATGTGTTTTGCCTCAGGAATTGGAGAGGGGCAATGGTAATTGTTCCACATCTATCATCGCTATCATCAGCTCTATTCTCCGATGAGTGCAGTGAATGTAAACCAAGAAAAAGGATGACAAGTTTGGGAAGCAGGACAGTCATCTTGTCGGAGTTCATTGCTCTCATTTAAGGACATACATTTTGTAGGATATAAAATTAAAATTCACGTAAAGAGTTTATACAAGGGATGATCAAATATTTATCTCCCTGACTATGAAGGAGTGGTTCGATTGTCATGAAAATTTGTGGGTTTGGACATCATCCAGTTTCATTAGGTTGTGCGAAAAATTGGACATCATCATCATCATCATGAACCTGTTACACTAATGTTGGTGTATAGGGCAGCAACAAAGCTCCTCCATTCCAGCCTGTCCTTTGCTAGCCTTATTAAGTATCCCCATGTTTGTCCCATGGCCTTCATTTCACCTTCCACCCTCCTTCTCCATGTTGTTCTTGGCCTTCCTCTTGCTGTTGAGCCTCAAAGCACACAAACTCATCAGCTTTATCCTCAAGGTGCCATTTTGGACTTCATAATGGAAAAGATAGAGACATGCTCTGTTATCATGTTTTTTTTCCTGAAAGGAAAAACACCAATTGAAATACACTAAGGAATGTCTGAAATGTATGCCAATAAATGTCCATCACACTTTGTGATAAAATTCTGGGTAAGATAGTTCAAATGTGGACACCTTGATGTGTCAAATGAGGCTCACTCTCGTCGTCCTCAAGATGCAATCACTGACGCCAATGTGGCGAAAGTCGGGCAACTTGTCTTGTCAGATTGGAGAAATTATAATATAAGGCAGATTATAAACGACACCTCATTGTCATATGGATCCGTTTTGACAATTCAGCATGAGCACTTGAACATGTCCAAGGTGTCAACAAAATGGGTGCCTCGTCTTTTGACTGCAGAGATGAAAGCAGAGAGAAAGGGATGTTGTGAGAGACAATAGGAACTTCTCTGATAAACTGGTAAGAGTTGATGAAACTTGGCAGTACCAGTACAATCCTGAGATAGTCTTGCTGACTTGGGGGGGATAATGAAAGTATTATCATGTATGACTATCTTCCAAAGAACAAAACAATGAATGGGGATTACTACCCTCAACTGTTGAAAAATCTAAAAGGTGAGCTTTCAACAAAAAGGGCAGGAAAGCTCTGCAATGGTGTTCTTCCTTTGCAGGACGATGCACTACCCCATTGCGCTGCAATTTTGATGGCTGCTACAGACAGTTGTTGGTATCGGTATAATATTCAACCACATCCTGCCTATTCACATGATTTATGACTATTTTTTGTTCTCTGCACTGAAGAAGGACCTCAAAGGAAAGCATTTTGAAGATGAAACTGATGTTTCTAAAGCGGCAGAAGAATGGTTTACGGTCAAATCCAACATGTTTTACTTTCAAGATCAAAGGAAGATGGGAGGAGAGTGTTGCTTTGGATGTTGACTATGTCATGTAGAAAATAAAAGTAAGTAAGTGTGCACAATTTCATGACAATCAGACTGCTCCTTCATAGTCGGGGAGATTTATATTTGATCATCCCTTGTGCATGTATTGTAAAAGTTTGTGTAAAGGGGAACTTTTTGGTTTAAAACATGACGTGAAAGTAATTTTACTGCGCCTGTGTTAAATGGAGTTAATGCAGTTTCCATAATTTTGCCAGTCCATGTCGTTGTCTTGTCATCAGAAGTAAAGGTCTGCTAGAAGTGTTAAAAAGTAAATGTAACATACTATGCAGGAAAATGAATCAATACAAAAATACTGGCATGATAAATCAAACACTTTTTACATTCTAATATTTCACAACGGCCTGGAAAATGAAAAAAAGTGTGGAACTGAGCACCTTGCACTAAATTTAAATCATTCCAGTTGTTTTAAGTGTAGTGCTAATCATAAGAAGATTAATTGCACAGCTATCGTTTTCTTATTATTTCAGGCAGCCTTGGAAGATCTTATGGAGGAGCTCATTGATGAGGTTTCCCTGGGTTTGTGCTTTGAGATCCATCGTTCATGCAAAGTTGGATCATTATTTTTAAATGGTTTTGATGACACGTAAGTACTGGCACATTCTATGGTCATGTCTTCTCACAGATTTGTATTTATTGAAAAAAACAATCCTTTTGTTAATTTTTTTCTTACTGTTTGTATAGAAGTGGAACAAATATTTTAATTTTTTATCATGTAAATATTGTCAAACCTGCCAGGGCAGAATCTCATTTTTCCCCCTGTGATTATTGCTATATATTTGACCTGTATAAAATGGAAACCTGTACAAAGCGGAAACGGAAAGCAAAATGCTCTCCAATCGAGCAAATCACCTGTGCAAGATGGAATTGACTAGCCCCAGGCTCCTTTGAAACATGTGTCGAACTATGTCGATAATGTATCTCTATTGGATAAGAAGATGACCATGCCGTGTTCAAAGATTGTGTGTTGGACTACTTCTCTTCATACTCCTTGACAAGATCACGAAAATTGTAAAATAAAATGAACGCCTACTTTTTTCTTGAAATACGGATCATAGCTAGCTGCAAAATTAATAATTAAGTTTATAAAAAAATGTATATTATGCAAGCCACAACTTTACTAAATGTTTAGAATATAGTTGTCAGATTTATTAGTCACCGACTCTTTTATTTCAATTTCAGCTCAGATACAGAGTATGGTAAGTATATGTGTTGAACATTCATGTTTACTTGATTGAATGTCATTGAGGTTACAAAATGTATATTATTACATTTGTAATGAATCCCCTCAGCCTATCCTGGGGGTTGTAGGGGTGCTGCTTCACTGAACATGGCACTGTCTCCACCTCTGAGTATCATGGGCAATCCCTTGTGTCGTAGACAAAAATTCTGTTCCACTCAACAATGTTGTCTGCCCATTTCTTTCTCTAACTGCCCACTCTTCTCCCACCTTGAATGGTATTCAACAGGAAGGTCTTTTATAGTCCACTGTTTCGTGTCAATGTTCATACCATTTTGACTTTCTTTTCTTCACTGTAGTCAGTAGATCTTAATATTATTGTATGTGTCAGTAGAGCAAGTCTTTTTTCTGTTTATGGATGCAGTGCACTATCAAAACTAAGTCATCTCAGAAATGTTAATAAAGTGGTCAGTAAGAATTTTTGAAACCTTAAAAGGGAAAATTACTATGGTCTGTGTCACTTCAGTTCTGAAAAATTTTAATAAAAAAAGTAATTATGCATTGGATCAACAGCTATTGTAATGAAAACATAGTGAGAAAGGAATGTTCAGAGTGGTATTTACAGGTTCAGAGATGTTGCATACCCTATTTCACATTGTCTGCATTGTGACATGCTTCAACTTTATCATGGGAAATAGACATGGATAGATTATTTTTTAGAACTGTGAAGTCATGCTGACATTTGTGAACTGATGAGTACAAAATTGCAAAACTAAATCACAACATGCTACCTTTACAATAGTTTTCAACCAATAGACAATCTATTATTAGTAGCTGTTTTTTTACTTCATGGAAAAGCAAAATTTTATTTTTCAGCCATTATTGATCGACCTGGTGTTGATGTTCTTGGGCAAGTACCCTCAAAGAAGAATTTTGAATGCATATGTCCAAACTGTCAGAGACATCTTGCAGCTTCAAGGTTTGCCCCTCATCTGGAGAAATGCATGGGCATGGGACGCAACTCATCTCGCATTGCTAGCAGAAGGTTTGTATCTCAAACTTCTTGGTTCAGACTTTTCTGCTAACTCTCTTTGTTATAATTATTTTTACAATGGTCAAGCTACTTTTTGATTGAATTAGTTGTTTTATTTTGTATTTCAAACTGGTTTAAATTTATTTCTTTGTTTCCACAGAATTGCAAATAATCAGAAAAATGGAGGCAGTGATGACAGTGGACAAGAGGATGAGAATGACAATGACTGGAATTATGCACCAGAAACAAAGAGATGTAATTGTTTTTGGTCATTAGAAAATTTGAGATTCGGATCGTGTAATATGCTACAATGAATGTCTCTGGAATATTTATATGCAAAGTATGGTAAAATGATTATGTTGTAAGATGCTGATGAAAAAGGAATATTACTCTGACCTTGAATTGAACCAAAATTTCAGGGATCTGATTTATTTCATTTTCTAAGCATTGTTTTGATATAACTACTTTAGCTACCACCTGTATAAGTGCTTCATAATTTTTTAATGTAAGCTCACTGTCCTACCCATATATGAGGGGCTGGGGGGTTGTGCAACTCATAGTTAAAAAAAGATCATGAATTCTATGAGGGCCGTTAAGAATTAGTAAACAGGAGTAGTTAATATGAATCAAGTCTAATGGCTTATGCACACACAAAATTTTTTTTTTTTTTTTAGAAAAATGTTAACTCAATTTAATTGTTCGTAAAAGCAATAGATCTATATTTTCTGAATTTGTATAAAAATTAATCAAATAAAGTACTTTTTCGAGAGATAGTGCAGAGGGGGGAAAAAAACTCCAATAAACCTAAACTCCTGAAATGATTCAAGTTTGAGAATTCAGCCCCTTCCCTCTAAGGTAATTGATACCCGGTACTTTGTTTTATTTCAAGAAAAAAAAACTTTGTGCTTTGTCTTGTGATAAGTTAACTCCAGATTTCTGTTTTTGAGTAACGAAAAGAACGTAAGATTTATTGTGCAGAATTTTTGAAGGTATGTTCATTTGATCTCTATTTTGTTGCAGTGAGGAAACTGAAGAAAGACAAGATGTCAAATTCTCCTAGGAACAAACGCTTACCTAAACTTCGAAATGGAGGTGAGAAAAATACGAAATAGCAACTAGGCTACCACTAAGTTGTGAATCGTAAATGGATGAAATGGAAGATGTTATTTCTTTTTAAATTCTGTTGGATGGTTGAAGAAAGCAACACAAAATATTTTATTTTGCATGTTTAAATAGGCAGCCAGAAAAGTTTTGTCAAGTTTTACTGCTTAAGTTTTTGTCTGTCAGTTGCCAACTTTGATATTCTGAAAACATTGATATCATTGAAGAAAATACAAATTATAAACTGAAGATAGGGCATAGAGAGTTTGAAGAGATCTTGGAAATGGAGTAGCACAAACAATTTGTAATTTTAGCAGTCATTGGATAATAATAATAAGAAAAACAATATAAATAAAAATTCCAGGTGAACAAAATTTAGGAGTGTTTCATAGGGTTGGACCTTGCTGACAATCATGAATTAATTACAGTGCTTTTTCTTTTCCGTGGTTGCATGTGTTTAGCATGACTTCTGATTAAACCCTTACTCTAATTTGGACTTAGCAAGTCTGCCTTTGTGAATGCATGTCATAATCAATCTTGTAATGTTACTATCAATAATTTCAGGCTTAAGCCAGGACCTAATGGCCTCAGCTGCTGAATCACTAGAAAGTCAGGAATCAGCTCCTTGTTATGAGAATATGACAATAGGTAGGTGTTATTAAAGTTGGGCTTGCAATGGAGACCTGAATTGTACATCAGTTTAAATTTTTTGATTCCTGGAGATTCATTCAATCCAGCTAACTTTTGAGAAAATACTTACGAATATAAATTTTGATTCTGAAAGGAATCTGCATTGATTTATTACATTTAAAAGTAAAGTACCAAAGAATTGTTCGATCCTGATAAATGAAACTAAAATATATTTGGAAGACTTTTCATAACAATTTAACAAAAAAATAATGATGAAAAAGGTTTGAAGAGTGCATGAAACAAAATTATTGCTGGAAAGAGGATGACAGGATATGAGGAGGGTCTGAGTGTGAAAGATGAAAAATTTAATTTGTATTTAGATTCATAAGAAAAAAATGGATTACGTCTTTTTAAAATAGTCGATATAAAAACAATTTTAAAAGAAAATCCATGTAATCTGAAAGCCTCAGATCTTGTAAATATATGATTGATGGGATGATATTCTTTCCTTTTTTTAAAGAAATGTTCATTGAGATCATCGTAACAATTTGAAGAATCTAGATCTAAGTCACAGTTTACTTCATTCATAACAAATAGCTTTGTATTAAAAAGTTGACAACCCTGAAAAGTTTTAATCAACAGAGTCGAAAAATACTGTTAATGAATGAGTGCTTTCTGTCATTCCATTGCAGTAAGGAAAAAATGAGAGATGAAGGACATATTTTTATTTGCAATGAATATTTTATATGGCAAGTTTTTACAAGAATAATTGACATTAAGGGTTTATTATGTGACACACAATATTGAGTAATGAAAATAATTATTTTTATCATTAACTTTCAGAAGAGAGGAAAGCCCTGTTGTTATCAGTAAGTAAAACTGTTTGGTACTTTCTACATATATATATACGGCTCATTTTATCGTAATATGCTATAGATATTTTGTTAAAATTTATGTTTGTTGTTATGGCATACTTAATTGTTATACAAGCTATTGTAAAGCAGGTACTTTTAAAAATCTGCATTGTACTTAGAGGAAATAAAGAATGTTTAAATTTCTTTAAAAAAAACAGTATTTCCATTAAGTTCAGTTACCATAGCAAACAGTCAAGTTAAAAAGCATAGAAACCAAGTTTGAGTGCCCAAAATTTGTTAATATTGACATTCTGTTTTTTTGTCATAGAAATGTGGAGTCATCTCAGAACACACAAAGAGAATGTGTACAAGGTGAGAATAACATAACCTCTTTGTCTTATTTAGATAATCTGGTCATTTTATTATCTAATTACTGTAAAACTTGTAATGTCTGAGTGGCAGACTGTGCAGTTTTTGAAGAGTTAATTCCAACAGCATTCCTTCTTAAAATAAGACACCGGGAAAGAATTAACAAAAGGAAAAGTGTAGACTTGGAGCAGCCATAAGTGTTTCACTGTCCGGGCATCTAAAACAATTGTAGCCTTCTTTGTTTTATCCTATATTTGTTGTTTGTGGAGGTAGATGTACTTTTCACTTGACTAAAGATGAACTTTAAAAATATCCATTTAAGCTATTTAAATTAATTAATATATTGTTTTGGAGTTTACTATCGGTTTCAATAACTCAAGAAATAGCTGTATTATTGAGATATTGCAATGTAATTTATTATTAACACAAACGTTTTCTTTATTTCAATAAACAAATTTCAGAACAGGAAAATGCGTTCAACACACAGATGAACAGAGAAGGCTAGTCCGACAGAATTTGCTTCGCCAAAGGTCAATATCATGCTGAAAATGTATACAGTAGCATATTTATTATTTCTTGCCCCATTTAGCTTCGAGCAATATAAAAAAATTTTTTTTTTGGTCCCCTCTAGCCACAGAAGCATAGAGAATCATACAATATTTGATGTCTACAGTTAAAAATACATTATCAGTCTGTAGGGAGCTTTTAACACTTATATCAAAAGAACTTGATGAAGGTGCCCAAATGATAAGCTAAAAAAAATCAATACAGTATATAATAGTTGATTCGAAAATTGCCCTGAAATGCAAAACATAAGCATCCCTGATTTTTTTTAGCGGTAAAACGAAATAAAAGTTATTTCTAATTCAAAGAGAAATTTGACGATTCTTGTGATAAAAAACTCGAGTCAAGTAACGTAGGCCTTCTGCAATTTCCAGCACACCCATCCAAACCACCAAGGAAAGTTTTAAACTTTGAAAGCAACTCAGGCTTTTCTTCAGTCTTTGGTTATTTATACAGTTGTTAGGAAAAGCAGAGAGTGAGGAGAGAGTTTAGTCAAGATTCAAGACAAGTGATGATGGCTGCAGCATTTTGTGAAACCTTTATTACGGGAACTATAGTTTAAATATGATTTTTCTCTTCCAAGTGATATACAGTCAAACCAGCCTAGACGGAATGCTGTCTAAGACGGAAACCTGCCGAGGCGGAATCTTATTTTTCCCCCCGGGATTAATTCCTATATATTTGATCTGTATGAAACGGAAACCTGTCCAACGCGGAAACGGAAAGCAAAATTCTCTCCCAAATGAGCAAATCGACTGTGCAAGACGGAA
>JBDFRD010593818.1:0-16667 GCA_039654405.1 Bullina lineata | reverse complement strand
TCAACTAACCAGGAAGATATTTGTGATTCAGCTTGGGGGCAATATTTGTGCTTTTCTGAATCATCCTGGTGTTGGATACTGTTGTGAGAAGCTGAAGGGCTTTGTCAAATTTCAATAACCAAAAAGATCTGTTATATTAAAGTTTATGATCATGAAACCATTTGCCTAAGTGTTTTTCCTGGGGCAGTAGAACGCAAGCTTTATCTACATTACTAGAAAGCATTGTACACAAAGTGTCCTTCTCATAATCATCAGTATATCCACATTAAAGATAATGTATGCGTTAGAAGGGGATGTGATGCACTATTGATTTCATGTGATAATTTTTACTTAGTTATTTTACTTTGCACTATTTCTTTCACTCATTGAAATGAATTTGGTGCAAGCAAGGCTATTATTTATATGTTTTCGATAGGTACTATAAATTAATTAATTCATCCCAAAATCGTGCTACACCTTTTTGAAAAGAGAATATAAAGATTGTTCCTGATATTATTGTTTAACTGTAATGTGTTGATTTAGTTTGTAAAATCATATTTTCTGACATTAGAGATGTTCCTTCATAGACTTTTGCAGAAGTCAGTTGCTGTACATGGATCTGAAGAAATACATTATATTGGTTTTATTATTTTTCCTCTGTGTCTCTTATAGTGGTGCATTTACCTTTTTTTTTTCTGTCTGCAGTGTTGTCATGGGTATTTATTTCAGATCCAATGTAAACATTTTTTTTTATCAAGAGGAATTAAATTCCTTGACAGAATGTTTTGCCTGTGTGCAAAATGAGACATCTTTAACCATTAAGATTTTTTAAGTTGTTTGAAATCTGTTTCTTTGAAATCATATTTCCTGTCAGCTCATATTATTTTTCAGGCTGTTTTCCACTTCAAAATGTATGCATTATCTAGGGAGTGCTGTTGACTTTATGTGTTAAACACACATATATGCAAATGGGGAATTAGTACCTCAGGCATCAATCATTCTAGTAAAGAAAATGTTATAAACAAGCTCTGAAAAGAAATGGTTGTAACTGACTGGGTTGAGACTGATTTCCTCTGTAAGGAGGTTTGATTAGATTTGCATTTAGAATCTGATTATTATATATATTGTTTTACATAGCCTTAGACTTAAAGCATGACCAAATTAGGCATTCACTGGAGTTTTTAAGTTACTAGATCTCTATTTGTCTCATATATTGAGGTCAGGCATGATGGTTTATGATATGTTTTTTTTAACAAGATATCTTTTGTGTTGTTCAAGTTTGAATGCTTTTCTTTTTTTTTCAAAACTATTTTAAATAATTGAAATCTGGAAAATCTGTATTGGCCTACTTAATGTTCAGTGTAAAATTCTTTACAAAGTAAGAAGGGATGCATTGTTTTTCCTAAATGTCAGAAGAGGAAGAAAATACAAGCGAAAAAAATTTAGTACAGAGGGAGATGGAAAGTTTTTTTTCGTACTCTACTTCCACTTTTTCTTTTATATTTTTTATATTACTACTTGTACTTTAAAGTGGCGCAGAGGTTGAATGTTGGACTCCCAATCCAAGGGTCCAGGTTCAACTCTGATCATTGTGTTCTTTGGAAAGACACTTTACACAATTTTTCCTCTTCACCCAGGTGCGAATTGAGTACTGGTACATTCTGCAGGGGAACTAAACCTGCAACAGACTAGTGCCCTGTCTTGGAAATTATGTTAGAAATCATCTGTTCTGATTCACGCTACTGAAATCAGGATAAGCTCTGGCCTATGGACCTCGTAGGCCTGGAATTAAATTTAATTTAGTTTGTACTCTTAAGTATTCTCCTGATTGTTTTGGGTTTTTTTTTAAGAGAAAAATGATTGTGAATACTAATGTTTACGAGAGCAGAGGTGGTGTGTCATTTGAACTTACTGTGTGGTATTGTGATCCTTTACTTGAGTATTTTGACAGAAAATTCTGTAACATGTGTTTTATAGAAGAGAACATTTTTTACTTCCCTGTTTTCCGGTAACACAGTTAGCAAAAGTATTTTGTTTTTCTCAGCCAGTCAAGTCTTTGAAACAGAATATGATAACTTTCAATTTGACTTTCAAGTTAATTGTACTTGTGTTATTTTCACTGTGCAGTGCACTGTTTGGCAATCTCAGTTCCTTTTATCTGAAAAACAAACTATTCACTGTTTATTTATTCTCTCCTCTCCCTCGTAATTTTCCCAGGCATCTGGTGGAAGTCCGCGTGGCTTTGAGGCAGGCGTAAACAACTTTGCTACCATTCGCACCACCTCTATCGTACAGAAGGAGATCAAGCAGCATGAGCGCAGCAACGACTACCGCAACTTCACTGTGTATAAACGCCTCCGTAAAATGCACCAGAAGGATCTTCAGACTGTGAGTATAACTGAAGGAGCTAGGATCAGGGTCTAGTCAGTACAAATTAAGTGATTATATGTTCTTCTGGCTGGTCTTGGACTTAATTTGGAAGTGCTTGTCTAAGTTACTATTGAGATGTAATAGGAGCAATGCTACTACATTGTTACTGTGTGCTGCGAAGAGCATATGACAGTTTGTCATTCGTGTCAGAGTTAAAGTTGGAAATTATGTGGTAACTGAAATAGAATGTTTTACTCTATGGGACTCTGAGAATTTCTGGATTTGTTTGATTAATGATTTTCAAAAACGCCCTCCCTTTCATTCGTCCAGATGGAATCGCGTTTCAAAGCTGAGATGGAGGAGCACAACCAGAAACTGGGTCGTGAGTATGAGCAGCTGCGTCAGAGGTTCACTCGCGAGCTGGACAAGCTCAAAGTGCAGCATTCCAGTGAGCTGGACAAGCAGGTAGGTCTGATTGCTGTGTACATCAGCAGGACTGATAAGCATTCTGATCCTTGTTACCTTTTGATCATAATTTTGCTCCGGCTTTCTCTTCTAGTGTCTTGTTGCAGTGGATATCAATGATGACGGGCAGCCACCTTGCGTTCTTTGCTTCTTTTAGCGTCGTCTTTCTTTTCCTGTAACTGAGTGTAATTTGATTTGTTTTTAATAACACTAACAATGGTCTGGTTTTAAATAATTTCCTTTTTTTTTCAGTACTGAAACATGCAAGTGGTCAATTGGTATTAAAAAGAAACAAGTTTATAATTCCTGTATAAAAAATCCCTCCCACCCCCATGTTCAACTTTGATCATATTGATGGAGAAAGTTTGTGGTTCTCCTTTGAACAATTGTGTTTTTAGGTCTTAAGAAAATGCAGTTTCTGGGTTTAATGTTTCTGATTTAATTTTCTGTTTGAATGAATCATCTGTATGCTTCTTCTGTCTGGTGATTTGTTATTTAAGACGGCAATTACATATTGCTATCAACGTATTCTGTGTAATACAACATAATAAAACAGTTATTGTAATTTTTTAACACTAACATTCTAAAGGAAGTGAAGAAAAAATGAAACAAAAGTATTATAAGGAGTGCCCTTTAATTGATATAGTAAGACTGTTATCTCATTCTTTTTTTCTTCTATTTGTCCATCTAGTTGAAAAATAGTCAATCTCAGGAACGCAGGTTTCTGCGTGATACTCACCAAAATCATGACACTGAAAGGAAGAGCTTAGCAGATCAGATGAAGAAAAATTACAAGGTGGATAAAGAGAAAATGAAAAAGGTAAGGCATGGTGATATCTATGTTTTATATTTTGTCTTTTTTTTTTTTAATGAAGTCTTTAGGACTGAAGATGTTAGACAGCATTTCTTCTGAGGGAGCTAATGTTTCAAATTTCTATGAAACAGAAACTAACATGATCACTATGTTATGTTGTGTGTCTCAGTTGGTTAACATCAATGCCTAGTTTGAAATAAGACCATTGAAATTGACTGCTTTTTGTGTTCATGCTGGCCATTTTGTATATTAAGTAGTTGTCATTTATAAAATAGGTTCTGATGTTCCGACTGCTTATATTATTAGAACCGTTTTACAATTCTTTTCATATATTTCATGAAATATTCAGGGATTAGAAACAAGTACACCAAAGAAAGAACGAGAAGACACGATGAAGAACTTCAAAGAGACACTGACGCGAAAGAAACGAGATGCAGAGTTCCGTCTAGAAAAACACCAGAAGGACACGCTTGAATTTTCTCTCCGTTCCTTCAAGAGGAGAAAAATGTTGCAGTCCCATAGGTTGGAGCTGAAGCTTTTACAAGAGGTATGTTCAGACCAGAAAAAAATTTTAAAACTTGTTAATCATCTTAGAATTCATAGTCAAAATCTAGGCTTCTGTTTTAGCCTGATTGAGCCACAAATATTTTGGCCTCAAAATATGTATGTTCCCAATGCTGTTGTGGCACGGTGGCCAAATGGTTAGGGCATTAGACTCCTAATCCAAGGGTCCAGGGTTTGAATCTGGGAGGTGACAGTGTTGTTTCCTTGAGAAATACACTTTACGCCATTTTTCCTCTGCCCAACCAGGTGCGAATTGGGTACGGGCATATTCTGCTGGGGAAGTAAACCTATGACAGTCTAGCGTTCGGTCTAGGAGATGAAGTAAAAATCATCTGTTCCGCTTCACGCTCCTGAAACCGGGACAAGCTCTGGCTCTGTGGGCCTCATTGGTTTTGAAAGAACTTCAATACTATTACTCAAGACTCACTGCTACTTGGTACCATTCTTAGTTTCCCTCTGCTAGCTACACATACACACACAAAACCACCACCACAACCTCACCTCCACCCTTAATTGTTCAGATTAATTCAAGAAATTTCTTTTGTTCTTGTAGGAGATTAGCCAGAGAAAGGCTCAGTTGGACTATGAGCACACAATGTTGTTACGGCACCATGAGTCCACACAGGACCTGGAATACAAGCACCTGGCTGCTTTACAGAAGGTCAAAGACGAACAGTTGAAGAAGCAGCACGAGACAGAGCGTGACAACCAGACAGACTACAACCAGTGTGCTGAGGCTGAGCTGCGGAAAAAACATGCCCTGGAGGTGAAGCAGCAGCCGCGGAGCTTGAGGGTGAGTGCCTTAGTGTGGGTTAGGGAACCATGGGAAGTGGTATCATACTTATTGTTCATAGATGTACTTCTAACTCTTACACTGATTCATCACGTTGGCTATAACATGCATAACTTACCAAAATGTGGGAAATTGTCTGGATTGGTCAACATGGTCTTATTTTCATCTTGTGGCTTTCCAGTAAAGTCAGTCAGTCTATGAATACATCAGGGTAATTTTCACGATCCCGTGTCGACAACAGGAGAGGAAAAGAAAGAGATGCACATAACTTCATGTTGATCTGACTTTCAAGTTTTTTTTTATTATCATTGCTGGACCAAGGTGATGGGATAGGGACATCATGTCAACAGTGTGAGGGTTAAAGAACTGTTTCTTCTTCCTCCACTTAGCACAGTCTTGCAGATTTTGGTTTTATTCTTTACTGTAGTTTATAGTTAGTGGTCTAAGGAAAGAGCAGTACCCACTGAAAAAGGAAAAAGCCACATAACTATTTAAATTATTTCCAGAACTTGTGTATGGTTCAGTCTTATTATAATGGAGCTAAGCAAAAAAAATTTGTACCAGGATCTCCGGAAAAAACTGCCGCACCAAAATGCACATACTGATGTAAAATTGGATGGCGTGTTGAATGATAGAGCCTGATTTTAAGATAGAGCAAGTGTTTTGTTGTAAATCGCAAAAATATACTAAATTATAAAAGCCTATTTATCGAATGTGACCGAAGACGACAGAGACGGTTCTACTTCCTGTTTCAAGTCCACTTCATCTGAATGCTCCGTTTTTTAGCGACGCACCAACTCTTGGGTGCATACACCAACTCAGGATGCACTCCCCAACTCACGGGTGCGCACCTCTCAATCCATCAAAATACGCACCGTTCCGTTCGTAGAATGGGAAATTATGCTTGTACTTATAATAATTCCTTCTGCCCTCCTTGTTTCTCCTCAGGCTAAGGAGATTCAAATACGAAAACAGTTCAACGAGGCAGTCAAGACCCAGCAACGACAGTACAAAGCATTAAAAGACCATATATTGCAGAACACCCCTAAGAGTGAACAGAAGACTGTGGTCAAGAAACTCAAGGAAGAGCAGATGAGGAAATTGGCAGCCCTTGGGGACCAGTATGAGGCCAGCATTGCAGAAATGTTGCAACAGCAAAACGTGAGTGGGGAACCTTCCAAGCGCTTGTATCTTTTCATTAACTTCGAAAATTCTCTACTTACAAGGTGTTTGGTTATTTGCTATCTTTATGTGGTGCAAAATGTAAAAAATGTTTTCTCTCAAACAGTTAAACTTTCATATCGATAGAGACTAATTCAAGTGATGGTTGACTTTTCTTTTTGTAAGTTTTGAGCACTGTCAAAAAGCCAAAGTTAAGGGAGATATTTTATATGCTGTGTTTTTCTGCACATTAACTTCTTTAAGAAGAAAAAAAAGAACAGACCTGTCTTAATCAGGGGGGATATTTCTGAAACATGTATATGCTTTTATCGTCTGAGGAAACAAACATTATATCCATGAAAATGTATTCACTGTAAGATCAGATTTCCCCACCAATTTGGGTGGCCCAATGTTGTTTTGACAAGGATGTTGCATCATGGTATCCTGTCAGATCTGTGGCCTTTCTGTTAAATTACTGAGGCCTACGCCCACCGCCACCATTTACACCAGTAGGCTACAGATTTAGGTGTTGTTTTTTTAATTATATAAAATTTATATTTTATGCTAGCTAAATGAATTTTAGTTAAAATTAGTACATGTATGAGTCTAGTTCTTTACAATTCCTTTTTCAAATAAAAAAAAATGTTGAATCCTTTTGTGATACTCATAATTGAAAAAGGTCATAGTTGACCATAGGCCTCAGGGCAGCCCTGAGCAGACCTAACAAGTATACTCAGTGTTAGGTCTCAGTAAATTAAAAAAAATTAGACGTCTGCCTTAGCCTTTCATGTTATGATTTCATCTTTGTTATTGTACAAACATCCAGGTGCGTCTGGATGAGACCCAGATGGCAGATGCCAACGAACTGCGGAGCAGACTGCAGCAGGAGCTGGAACTACTGATTGCATACCAGAGCAAGATCAAGATGCACACGGAAGCTCAGCATCAGAGAGAGCGCAAGGTCCTGGAAGAGAGGGTCTCGCTGCGCCGAGCTGTGCTGGAGCAGAGGGTAGGTACTGGGACAGAAGGGATTTAGAGAAGTGGGGGGTGAGGATAATAGCATGAACCAAAAGATCAATCTCTCTTTCCCCAAATTTTGTCATCCCAACTTTTGTGTGTCAAGAACTCGCCTCGCAACTTTTCCCTGTTGTTTCATCCCATCCAGTCATTTGCTTTGTAATTCGGACTAACGATTCAATGACCAATTGCAAACTTTTAAAGACAAAGCATATGTACGTCGCTAAAATTAGACTAAGGGTTTCTAACACTATTGAGATTGAGATGCAATAATGTTTCACTGCGCATTCCATTCCCATGCAGAATTCTTTCTCCACTCTGTGGTTTTTGGTCATTCTGGTTAGAGCATTCCATTTGCAAACACCTCTCGAAATTGACTTGTCTTTATTTTACCTAATAACCTTGTTTTATAAAGTTTAATGACATCAAAATGGCGCCTTACATATTCACGGATTTCTTGAACATTTTTTTCAACCGGCAAATGTGTGTTGGAGTGTAGGTTGAATAGCTTTTAATTTTGTATCTGTTTAGAGTTTACTCATTCAAAAACAAGTTGGAAGAGAGAATATGAATTCTTGAGGGTTTGTTCACAAGTGAGAAGAGTTTGGCTTTTCTTGCACTGTCAACCAAGATTAGTACTGTGTCCCAAATGATATCTTTATTGTCATTTATTGTCTAAATAATAGTGTTTTGCATCATATTAGTCTTCCACTCCATTCTCCTTCCTTGACATGTCACATCATTTCTTTCACTGTATTTCTTTTCTCTTTTAGATGGAGGATGGTCGGGTGACCTTTGAGAAGGAGGAAGGAGAGAAGACTGCTCAGCTTCATGACAGGCAGTTGAAAGAGCTGGACAACTTTGACATCGAGACGACCAGCATGGGACTCAAGGCTATGGATGTGGCACATGCATCCATGGAGCCCAGTGAGGATGACATCAGCATCAAGGGGAGCATGCTAAGTCTCAGTGGCAGCTCTTCCAGCAACTCGTTCACCTCCCATACCCCGTTATTATAACGATGGCTGTTCCATTTACCAACCTCCCTCCCACCAGGTGTCCTCTGTGGCTGTTGGCGTACGTTTTGATGAGCCAGTTGATGAGTAGTTTATGCAAGCTGGTTTCAATGTCTTGGCTTCTTTTCTAAATTTTTGTTGTTGTTGTTGTCTATTGTTATTTTTCTTTAAAGATTTTTGTTTCGTTTTTGTTATGTGGGGAATGGGGGATGACTGTAATGCAATTTTTGCTCTGCTACAGTGACTGTGAAAGTGGTGCTCTCTTGTGTAGTTTGTGCGTTTATTACTTCCTGGTAAACTGTTTTACAAAATGGAGGTAGTATGCTTGTGTGTGTAGTAAACTCTTTCTGTGCCGTTGTAACAGTGAATAAATAGTTCAGGGAATGCAGGCAAACTTAGGATGGGTTTAAATAACTTTTCGAGGCAGTAAGTCTTTATGTTCTTTTAGTGTCTTTTTTTTTTTTAACTAGAAGAGAAACTAGGAACAATGTACAAACTAATGAGAAATACAGCTACTATTTTGTTGTACCAAAACAAAGTAATCATAGTGTGCTTGCAATTAAACCCCTGTAATCAAATCAGGATATAGTGGATCGAAATTGAACATTTTTGTTTTGTTTGAAAGCAGCAAAAAATGGTTTGAAATCGAAGTGCAAACTGAGGTAATTTGTAACAGGGTAAAAATTTGATTTCCAAGAAAGTGTGTGTTGTGACCAGCTGCCTCATATGTTTGGTTCAAGGACAATGCTGAATGCAAGAGCTGGATGAAAGAAATGGAGTGAAATGAAACACTGGGGAAACGGATGAAAACTCAGATTTCAAAACAGACTTCTTAAAAGTATGGTTTGTCTGTGTCTTCGAGAGAAAAGTGGTTTCGATCCAAAGAAGATAATGCGTTTATTGGTGCTCTCTACCTTCTAGAGCTGTGGAGCTTTACTGACATTGGACAAGCATGAAGTTTTTGATCGTTGATACGATGTGATCTGCGTGTTGTGTCTTGAGTGAGGTAGTTGTGTGCGTGAGATCACTAAGGAGTGAGGGAGACAGAGACACTAGTGCTTGTTGTAGCTTTACAAATGGGATGTGCAGCTCAGTTTTACAAAGTTGTGTGGACTCTGGAGGGGGAGGGAGTGTTGAGTCTTCACTTTCACTTTCACCCGTTTGAGGTGATCCTGTAGTAGAAAAATATCAAAGCAGACATAAGCAATTTTTTTTTTAAAGCGCTGATGTGTTTGTGTGTGTGGCTGCAGTTGTATCAACAGGGTCGGGTGTATTTTTTAAAAGAAGATTATTTTCCTTACTCCTCATAGGTCTTTGAAGTAGACTGCATTCATATAATGTACTCATGTTCTCCACTAAATCCCGAGTGAAACATCCCCCAGGGCTTAGTTGCATGGACAACTTCTAGAAATCACACAGTGCTGTGTTCTCGTGATAAAGCAGTGTTCCGTATGCCCTCTCCATTTCTACAGCTCAAATATTCACGACTGGTAGGTTGAAGTAAGATGTATACATCTTAAATCGCATGTCTTGGATTGTCATTGCCATCACAGGCCTAGTGGCTCTTTCTCAAAATGACAATTTTTATAAACATTGTACATGCACAGACATATGGTTATCTCTTGGGTTTTTATTTTTTCCAGTTTTTGTTATCAAAAGGTCTTGTACTACTGGTTTGCAACAAAGAACCCATCATGCTTCATTCTTGTTTTTTCTTTTAATTATTTGTTATGGAACTTCATTTGCTTTGTATTCTTTTTACTCCTGTTTGCTTTGTATAACTCACTTCAAAACAATATTAAACTAAATTCTTCATTTGCATGGGGGGCATTTTCTTATTTTGTTACTTCTTTTTCTTCTATTGTTGCAAGGAGTTTTATTGTATATAACCAGCTCCTGTCACCAAATTATGTCTGTACACTTGTTGATTGTACTTAAGGTCATGAGTATGTGATCACCTGCATTATTGTAATACTGGCTCGTCAAGGTTCCTAAATTCTGTGCCTGGTTTTTCTGACTTGACACTTCAAAAAACACTTGAAGAAGAGAATAACAATGGCATTTTCTATCTCTGAGGTTTCAAGCATTGTCCGAGTCATCGCATTCATATTACACACTTATAAGTATAGTCATATGTTAAAAGCACCCATAGCAATGCTATGTTCGCTCGGTTTGTGTGATTATAAAGTAGAATGAAGCCAGTCTAGAAAAGAATGCTGCAGGTGGAAGATAAACTGTGGGCATTTTCCTCCCTTTGTTACCCAGCACTTTCCCAAAGTTCTGAGAAATCTTGTCATGTTTTGAATCTGTCACTTGGTGTTTAGGAGTCCTTGTTGTACGGCTGTGTGCTCTACCTTATTTAATAATGAACTCATTTCTGTTCAGCAGTTCTCATGTTTCCACGACCAGATTGTACTGTTATGTGTGCAGTAACAAGCGCAGTGATGTTCATTTAGGATGGGTGGAATTGAGGAATCTCCTTTTTTGCTCGTATTTTTTTATTAAAATTTGAATTTCTCATACACTGTTCATCAGAGATTTGAGGTTGAGCTTAAAAAGCAAGCCCCTTCCCAACCCTACCCCAGAAACATCTGCCACTTTTTTGACTCACGGAGGCAATACTTAATCATGTACAGTTCATATTTCACTTTCAGGTTGGGTTTTTTTAAAATCTTTTTTTTTTTTTTTTTAGGGGCCCGCTCTAGCAAAAATTATTTTCCCAGATTTGCTAAAGCGATGCTTCACAGATGCTAATACTTGCAGCAAGTTATCTTGTCAGGGAGTCTGTATTCAATGTAGCCCCGGCACTTACCCCAGTGATACCTCTGCTTCTCTACTTGGATTCATGAGTAGGGGAAAACAAAAACAAAAAGAAATAAGAGTTGTTCCCCCAGCCACCTACCTTTCACTTGATAATAATATGACCAATGTTGGTGGGTTTCGTTTTTTTTTCCACTTGTTTTTATAAACCACAAGTTTGCTCATTTTATTGTAATAAGTCATTGCCAACAAGGTTTTGCCAACTTTGATGTGTTGATCGTCACACATTTCCTTTGTACTATAGAAAGCAGAGAGCTGATTTACTCATGTAAATAGAATCATGGCATTTATATAATAATATATAAGAAGAAACAAACAAAAATGTCAAGGCTCATGCTAGATATATGAATACACAAATATTATGAATTATATCTTTCTTTTTTGTCAGTTCTGTTCCTCGTTTATTGCCTTTCTGCTGTACATCGGCATATTTATGTAACACAATGTGCTTATTCTTCTAATATTTTTTCAGACTGGGTGTCGCAGAAGAGAAGTACTTTTTGATCCTTGTGCGCCTTTGTTTTTGCAAGAACAAAATCATACAGGAAAAAAAAATATTCCCAGTGTAAAGAAACAGAATATTTCTCATAGTGTGACACTTCTGTAATTGATAATTCTCCTCCCCTACTTCCTTCATACGCAATTCAAAAAGCTTGTGTCCGAATCACTGCTCCTTGTGGAAGCAGGCTTTTTTTTATACTTGAATCCATGCTACAGTCTGTAGAGCATTCCCTCGCCACTCTCTCGCTTTCAGTGTCACACTGTATGATGTATGGCTGCACACCCTTTGTATTGACTATGGTATAGCTGAGTGATTGTAATGATTAACATAAAAGACTCCCAATATTTCATCATTATTATTATTATTATTACTTTTTTCACTAGCAAGAGTATATGATGGATAGTTGCTATTTTTTTGTTTTGATTTTATTCACTATTAGTATAAGCACTTTGAAATTGAATAACAAAGTTATTTTCAGCAATGCATAGGACACAGTATCTATCAGGCATGGCTGTAAACACTGTTGCCTTTTCTGTAATAAGCAAACAAGCAACAAAAAAAAGGCTCCAGTGTTTTCACTTTTGCCTCCCAACATCCAATCCCTTATTTGTTCATTTAACCAAGCTCCAGGCACCTTCTTATTTGTGTTGGCCTTCACAGTCACCAATGTCTACCTGTTTGGTGTGCATGTGAAAGTTTTTGTTAATTGTATTGCTGCATGTCTGTTGTGTGGGGCGGAACGACGAAAAGGAAAAAGGAAGAAAAGGAATGAAATTGAAAGCATGGTTGACATACAAGATGGCTTTTACGTTTTTGAGCCGGGTTTGTTTGTTTTTTGTAGTTTTAGATGCAGGGTGAGTCGACGTGGAGCAAATATGCACACCTCTCTTTGGCCATTTTTTGTGTGTTTTGTACGAGTGTTTCTGATTGGTGACCTTATTTTGACACACATGTATCAGCCAGTCACTGGCAGATATTTCATTGCTATTGGGAATGCAATATTATTATAATGTGTATTTTCATTTATGTACAAAAATGACATAAAAAAAATAAACTAATACTACATTTTTACTGCTTTGATTTCTTCATTTTTGCAGTTGAGTAGGGGAAACCTCAAAAGCTGAAGTCATATAGATCGAAGTTTTCGAGACATACGGTTTTTTCCTTCTCTTTAGCTTTGTTAAATTTGAAGACAGATAGAGAGAGATCGATCTATGTGCGTGTGTGTGTTTCAATGGAAATAAGTGAACAATGATTTTGAAATATTTGGAACTCAGTATGTCCCTTTCAATAATCCGAACCTGCTTAATTTGAAGTTTTGGTCCATTCCCAAGCACTTCAAATTATGAAATTTCCACTGTACTTGATGACTTGATGCCAAGATTTAGTAGCTCAGCAATTTGCAGACACGTGAATTGCCATTTTCACATAAGCACCTTACAAGTGAGAGCTTGGGAGAGATAGTGTCAGGGGAAACAAAAATAACAAGAAAGTCTATATTTATACACCGGTTCACAAATATAGATTACAGGGGGGTTTCTATATTTGTACACCAGTGGAATGCACATGTTCGAGACTTAGCAAGATGACTTAGTTCCATCCTGTTCAGGAACCGAGTGAAGATAGTACATTGTAGTACCGCACTATTTATTATCTTTGGTCTGAAGAATGAGTCAAAATGTGGGCTGTTTGTGAGATTTCCGGCCTGAATTGGGTTTCAAAATACCCACATGCTCCAGAAGGCCTAGCTGCCATGGCTTTGTTGTACGGTAGTTCAAAAGACACTTGAATAGCAACTTGCACATATATTTGGTATATAATCTACTCGACATACGAGCCATTTTTATGTACTCACTTTCGCATTCGGCTCAACCACCCACTGAATGCAGTAACATAAATGACTTTGTCCAAGGCCAGTTTAATGTTATCTTCTGAGTCAAATCTTCTTCCACGAAGAAGTCCTTTCATCTTAGGAAAAAGGTGAAAGTCGCATGGTGCATGATCTGGAGAATAGCGCGGGTGTTCCAGTGTTTGCCATTCGTACGAGTCCAAAAACTCAGTCACCACTCTGGC
Source organism: Bullina lineata (assembly GCA_039654405.1). Taxonomy (NCBI): domain Eukaryota; kingdom Metazoa; phylum Mollusca; class Gastropoda; family Bullinidae; genus Bullina; species Bullina lineata. The sequence goes on along the minus strand of JBDFRD010593818.1, from coordinate 3,093 downwards.
TTTGTGCACAGGAGCATTGTCAGGATGGAAGATGGCGCCGGTTTCAGAACACCTTTGATGTCGAAAAAAAAAAACATGTATGCATCACCTTAAGTGTCCCTTGTTTGCGACAAACTTTCTGAGGTCTCCATTCAGCCGACCGCCGTTTCAGCTCCGAGTCCCATGAGTAAGCCCATGTCTCGTCTCCAGTAACCGCTTCAATCCAAGAAAGTTCAGCCTTATCTGTGAAAACGGTTGGGAAAGCCTTGGGTACATCTGACCCTTTCTTCTATTTCATTTTGGATCAGAAAATGAGGAACACATTTGGCATTCCGTTTCCTTTTCCCCCGTTTGTGCCAGAATTCTAAAAAGTGATGCTTTGGTAATACATGTAGTAACTTCATTCGCAATGTCATCCTGTGTTTACATCCGTCTTCATCTATTGTTTCGATAGCTCCAAAAAGTAAGTAGATCTAATGTTCTTTTAACTTCATAGTCTAGAGCTTATCCCGGTTTCGGTAGCACGAAGCGGAACATATGGTTTTTAAATCATCTCCTAGGCTAGACTAGACGCCAATCTGTCGTAAGTTTACTTCGTCGGCAAAATAAGACAGCGCTCAAATTCGCACCTGTGAAAAGTATCTTTCACAGGACACAACATGGTCACTTGGAGTGAAACTTAGGACCCTTGGATTAGGAGTCCAACGCCCTAACCAACTGGGTACGCGCCATTCAATTTTGACGAAAAGACGAAAGCAATAAAAGTATTCCGCTTTGCGCTACCGAAATTATCTATGGGCGTCATAGGCCTTGAAGGAACTTAACACAATACTGTATAAACTCCTTGGGATCCTCGTTTCTCAGTTATGCTGTTCATTAGATGCTCGTTTCTACCAGAAAAAGAAAGGTCCCCACAAGTTTTGTTCACCGACACAAATTTACGGTAGCTTGGAATTCTAAGATCAGGGGTTGTAACCAGCTACTAAACAAGTCGGCGATATCGGAACTGCATATATCTCCGTACTCCGTATAGATCAATGGCGTCGTCGAAAGGAAATACGGTAGAAAATACATGCGTAGACCTAGATCTACAAAGTTCACAGGAAAAAAAATGAAGAATAGAAAAGGAGAAAAACAGAATAGATCTAGATCTAGATCAAGGTGAAGAGTAAGAGGAACAGGAGGAGAGAAGGATAAATAAATAAAAATAGAGGGGAAGGAACAAGAGGAGAATTAAGATGATTATGAGGAGGAGAAAATGTTACGACAAACAGAAAGAATTAGGAAGAAGTGAAAAATAGCGTTAGGTGATGCTATTCATTCAAATTGCACTTTCACTTTCAGTGTACAAGTTCAAAAAGTTATCGGCTTACGGTCAAAGGGAAACAACCACGAAAATTTAAAGACATATTGAGTAATCAAGAATTATGCCCCTTAAAACGTGTAAGTGTAACGCCAGGAAAATGGACCAAAACTATTCCCCCACAAGCATATTTCACTGTTACCTCCCTTTGACCGTAAACGTCTTTTTGTGTTGTCTTGTTACTTATGTCGAGGAGGGTTTTTTTTTTGTCCACGCATACACTCACAGATTTAGTCACAGATCTAAAAATTTAACAATTATTTTAAAAAAATCATTATAAATGTAACTTAGGGCTTTTTTTTCTAATTTGAGGGGCAGTTTATGTTTAGATGACTTATATTTGCCTTTTAAAAATTGCCGAATGTATACAAAGACCTCCCTCTTTTGAAAAAATGTACAGAAATCTCCTTCATTGGGAGTCTGAAAGAGGGATACCTCGACAGACAGGTTTCATGCTCAGGGGTTATAGGGTCAAAGGTCAATGGGAGTCATTGCATAGAAGAAGTCTCACTGATCTAAGGCAAACAGTTTGAGAGGTTGAGACCTTGTGTGTACAGTACGAACTCAGGGCTGCCAACCCATCGATATCGATTTTAGTAAAAAGAGTTTAGAAGATTAGGAAAATGAGACAAAAATTAGTAAAACATCTAATCCTGATTTATGCGATCCAGATGAGATACCTTTTATCCTTTTCCTTCCAATGTTTGTTTCCACAAGCATTATGCAAATGATACTTAAACTTGTAATTACATGTACATGCATACATGTAAATTATGGAATTCTCACTTACTCAGCTAACTGCTATTCCTTTTCACATACATGTACTTTTTAGCACACATAACACGGTCATGTTTGGTCACATTGATCGGATACAACTACATGTATTTACACTGTTATTTCATGATAAGCCTCTCAATTTCCAGCCACAGAAAGTTTGCAAGCTTTCTTGGCTTTATCCAGGAGTTCACCAGAGAGATACATGTATTAATTCTGAAATGCCCCTCAGACTGGAGAATTCGTAAGATCGCATCTATGATCGTACAATCGTAATTGTATGAAAAATCGAGAAGCTCATGAAAAAGTCGTAAAGGTTGGCAGAACTTCAATTGTGTTTTTGTCCTATTTTTGTGTTATATGAAGAACTACATGTATAACTTGAAGGTTGATGTGACAAAATAAAACTGCCCACATGAACAATACTAAAAAAATATAGGCCTACGCTGCAAAAGAAAGGAAACTAACACATACCGGTATGAGATTGAGATGCTCTAACTCTAATTAGTCAGTTAGACTCCAGTTAGTCTAATCTTTCAGGTCTTTAAAGCTATCGACCAGTTTGTATCATACTCCAGTCCAGATGTGTACCAGACTCCAGGTGAGATGTGTACCAGACTCCAGGTGAGATGTGTATCAGACTCCAGGTGAGATGTGTACCAGACTCCAGGTGAGATGTGCATCAGACTCCAGGTGAGATGTGTACCAGACTCCAGGTGAGATGTGTATCAGACTCCAGGTGAGATGTGTACCAGACTTTAAGTGAGATGTGTACCAGACTTTAAGTGAGATGTGTACCAGACTTTAAGTGAGATGTGTACCATACTTTAAGTGAGATGTGTACCAGACTTTAAGTGAGATGTGTACCAGACTCCAGGTGAGATGTGTACCAGACTTCAAGTGAGATGTGTACCAGACTTTAAGTGAGATGTGTACCAGACTTTAAGTGAGATGTGTACCAGACTTTAAGTGAGATG
>JBDFRD010593707.1:0-16669 GCA_039654405.1 Bullina lineata | reverse complement strand
GGAGGGTCCTTGTCAAGAGAACGTATGACGCCAAGTAACATGAAGCAGATGGTATACACCTGGAGCAAGCTTGAAAGGGCAGCCCAGGACAGAGGACTCTGGAGGACTGTTGTTGGCGGCCTATGCTCCAGGAGGAGCAAAGGGCATAACGGTTATGGATGGAAGTGTCCATATTTTATTGAAACAGTTATTCAGACAATTAATAACAGCTCACCCAGAGTACTCAAAGTGCAGCTATTACTGTCTAATATTACTGTCTAACTAACTTTCTGAGTTTTTCAGATTCCCTGCATCATTCAAACATCACAAATGTGTTATACTGACTATCATAAAGAATTTTACATGGTTTGGCACTTTTTCTTTTGCTTGAGGGAAGAAGGAAAGGGAAAGAGATACCGGCATGAAGCAGGGCTAGGAGACAAATATGCAAGGCAATGCGACCGCTAGTTCTTTAAAATGGTATGGGACATTATAGAAATCACAGTGCTTCCTCTTTGCTTACTGGGTCATCAAAATGCAAACAACAGAATTAATTTTGGGAGTTGGCTCTCTTACTTTTGAAACACCTAACCCTAATCCTAACACTTTTAATGCTGGCGTTTTATACTCTGCAAGGATGTACATGTCTGTGGAGAAACTGTTCACAAAAAAAACAGAATGCTTGCAAAACAACATCTCCATGAAAGTTGGATCTGGGCCCTAATGGCAATGCAATCATGAGCAGTGCAATATAATTGTAGGCAACATTCCTGGAAAGCAAACACAACAAGTCATATCAAGTCATTGCTTTTCAATGGAATTGCCTGCATGAAACAGAATAAGTAGCATTAAACAGTGTTCAGAAACGAAAACAGACAAAAACATTAAAAATGAAAAAAAAAACAACCAAGAAATCAAAACATTAACGAAAAAATAATTCCATCTTTAAATATCCATTAATGCACGCACATAGACATATATAGAAATAGATTTGTTCAAATACATGTATGTCGTATAATATGCATTATAACTTTTCGTGGTAAGTTTCCTCTCATTGCTTTCCTTATAAACGATACATGTATATGTTCGCACAAAGCCCAGAGAAAGATCCATAAGTTTGAAGTCATTAAAAAATTACCATTATGCAATGAAAATATGTAGGGAGGAGCCAACTAACAAGTAACAAGGAGGAAAAGTTCACATCATGGCTGATCTATTTTGTGAAATGTGAATTCTCATTGCAACTTAAAATATACTTGTACTCAAGTTCACAAAACCCAAACCATATCTAATTAGCTCTACCCTGGATATCATATGGGAATACTGATCTCTTTCATACAATTTTTAGAGATGCTCACATACAAATATATAAATGACCAAAGCACATCTAAAAAAAATTCTGAGAACACAACGAAATGAATTTCTTTTCGAGTTTATCAGTCTCACTTCTATTAAGCTTTCTCATTTATAGGCCAAATTTTTGCCATTGTTGAATTTGAGTAAAATCCTAGTACGGTTCAAGAAAAAACCTACGACATAGGATTTCCCTGTAGGTGGTCATTTTAAAATTTTGCTTCCAGGTAGCTTCAACATATCATTTTCTGAGCCCATCATATTCTCCTTTTCACTTTCATCTGAGAACCACTACATTCAGAAAGGATGGAAGACATGACTTGAAACCCAAATGGATTTGTTCAAAAATGGTTCAGTTTCGTACAGTGACACCAGTGTCCTATTTCACTTCTTCTAAACAGCTTTGTAATAGAGTCTAAGTACAAATAAGAAAACAATAATGAACTACTAAATGCAAACTGACATATTCTTTTTTTAAATGACATTAACCAAACATGCCTTCTTTTTTTTTTTTTTTTTAAGTAAATGATACATAAATCAATTTTTCACAGATAGCTGAGAAGCTTTTGCTATTTACATATGTAAATGATATCTTCCAAAATCAAAAAAAGAAATAAGTTTATTATGACAGTTCTCTCATCCCTAAGAGCAGCGAGTGACACATCACACATACACCACAAAGTCAGGAGTATTTCTATAATAAGCACCGTGGATAATCTCCCTTCCTCCATCTCTAGGACAAAGAATTGTTCTAAAGTAGCACATAAAAGTGACGAGCTTGAAAATTCAAAATGAAGGCACAACAGAATACGCATATAAATAAGTAAGAGCTCAGCCTCCACAATCATTGCCGTGCAGTTTGAGTTTGAATAGCACCCCTTGTCATTGATTCTGATAATGCTGAGGCCTTTGTTGAGTTGAGATCCACTATATAATAGCATTATCTGCTCTACTTTTTTAAATTGCCAAATCGGAATCTTAAATTTTCATTTAGGACAGGATACCAATTGCCCTAGCCAAAGTCAAGCAGGAGTGTAATAAGGTTTAGGATCAATTAATTTTTTTAATCATTTTCCTGAAATCACCAAATCACTCAAAAAAACTTATAACACTTAAGAAAGTTAAATAAATGTTGAGAACATTTCATTTTGACTCTGCAAAGTACACCAAATACTGTTATGACAGCAACAAAATTACACAACCAGAAACATATATTTTGGCATGAGTCAATTAAACAGTCTATGAGTGTTTGTTGAATGAGTACATTTCGAAAGTGAACATTTAGACTCACAAATATGTGCATGCTGCATAAACAGTGACATAAACACATACTATTTGCTTCAAATCATACCAATAAGAGACAATAAAAATGCTTTTCTACAGACGTGACAAAGGCACTTATTTCATAGCTTTACAAATTAGAAATGATTTATAGCATACTAAGAAAAAATATCGCGCTGTGAAAAAAAAAATCCTAAAAGCACAATCTTCTGGGGCGAATAACTCTTTTATCAAAGAAAGGTCTAGTACATGTGCCTATCTTAAAACAAGAAATGTTTTTCTGCAAGAATCTTAGTGTCTCAAACCAATGATGAGGTTTGGGCTAGGCTGATTAAACAGACAAATTGTAGTATAATGTCAAATGCACTTACTAAAATATAAGTTTAAAAATGAATGGTTCTAATCCTTAATCAGCATATAAACACTGATGTATATATCAATCCAAAATAGACTATGTCTTTTAAAGAAGTCTAATCCAGTAATCCAAAACTGCAAGCAAGAAGATTGAAATCTAAGCTATGAAGACTGCGCATGGCAAATACCAAAAAAATTATAAATACAATGTTCATAAAATTATATGTTATAAGCATCTGTTTTCCACCCCTAACACATTTCAAACTTACAACAACAAAAAAATGTATTTCTATTAAAAACGATCTTTCTCTCTTTTTAAACTTCTTGATTCAAAATGCTACTCTGACTCTGCTCATATTAGCTAAAAAAATATGCCCAAAATATTTCCTCCCAACATAGATCTAGCAGCAGAATGACAAAGAGCAAAAAACACACTGAGAGGGAGACATGAAGATAGGAAGGAAGAGGATGAAAAGACTTTAACAATTTTCAATAAAAAGAACAATGCACATTACAATAAAGGCCTTACACATGAACTGCACCATCATTGTTAAACCATTCAAAATCAAAAGGACAATCACCAGACAAGCAAAATCATTGCCCCTTTCCTCGGGATTTTGTGTAGTCTTTTACGTCCTTGATTCACATACACTGAACAACCGGGATAATCAGCTCACCCCACAACCAACTGGATAAGTGGGACCAGAACCAAACAGTTGTTTCTTTTATTTATTTGACTTAGAGATTATCACTTGTCTTCGGACCCATTCAACAAAAAAGCATCATGAAAGCATCACAGCTTAACACATCAGTTTTATACAAAGCATATGCCCATTCACTCAACTCTTGAAATCTCAAAATATTTTGCTAAACCACAAGCAATACTGATCTGTCATTCTTCATACGATAAACGTGCGTTTTTTAAGTTCTGTCATCTGTCATTTCAAGAAATTGTGCATATACATCCCTGGAACACTCCCCTTTGGCATTGAAAATGAACTTGTAATAGCTGCCGTCAGCACAGATAACTGCAACAGAGAAGGAAAAGACAAAAAGATAATTCATTAAAAGTTTCATTTGTAAAGCTTTGTATTTGGAAATTCTGCATTTCCTAAGTCAAACATTCAACAACCTTTTTCGTCAAATTTCTTTTTCACACTCTAACTTAATTCTAGTAAAATTCAAGGGACAAAGGCTTTTATTTCACTAATGCAAGTTTCATTATAAAAATGAGGCAAATCAAATCAAGGAAAAAACTCATGAGCTTCACTGGTTGTTGCAAAGAATTCTGAACAAGATATAATAAATTATTGTTCTCTATCATTTGGTGCTTTTGATGGAGGGGTTAGGGAAGGCTGCGTCAGATTTTTAAAAAAATTGTTTCACCTGAAAAGTTGGATAAGATCGTAGCTTTGTCTTTACTGCCTATACATCCAATACCTATGCTTGATCGAATCATCAAATAAGCCCTCCAACGCTGATTGTGTGTTTTAATTAAATCTGTGACTTTCACAGGAATGTACAGCAAGCTAGGCAAATACCTTGATCTAAGTGCCTGAGGCACAGATTAAAGTATCTAGTCTTTCTCTGTCCCTTGCGTTTGTGTACGCTACATTCTTCATGTCTACAGTGAAACATGGCCCAATAAACAAGGTGTTATTTTTACCAAACGCACTGTAAACAGGTTTAAAAGATATCTGAGTTTCTTTCCTCATGAACAAGATTGGGCAATTGTCTTTTTCACGATTTACAAAAAGTTTTAATTGAACTACATTGTGGTGTAACAAAAAGAACTTGGCATTTTTTTTCACCGTAACGATTTTGGTAGATTTGAGGTTCTACTACTGTCGCATCATTTAATAGAATATAAAGATGTTTATTGTTTCATCAATTAGTATCCTATTTATCCACCTCTATAATTGACTTTAAAAGATAGTACCTGAACTTGAAAATCCTACAACACCAATTCGCATAATCTAAGCATTTTTTTTTCATTAACATTGTCGATGAATAAAGAAACTGCAGAATGCATTGTATCAAAGCATCATTTCTTTGCCGTCATACACTCACCAATAACAGTATTTGCGTCAGAGCCGAAGGCACAGATACAGTGTGACCCTCCAGGAACCTGGAATTTGGAGAAGCTCCACTTTGAACTGAAGTATTTCGGCAAGAAACTGGCAGATGCCAACCTGAGGGTAAGTGGTGGAAAGATATGGAAATAAACAAATTTTAATGGAGAAAACATGTTAACTGCAATTCTTCAGATTTCATAATAACAGACCTAAATAAAAATCAATCAGCTCAGACCATGCAAAAAAATAACTACACAATTCGTTTGTAATACTAAACTGTACTATGAAACCATACATATAACAAACTGAGGCTGCCGGAACTTAAATACAAAGTGTCCACCGTCTTTCAGAGATCATTGAAATATCACCATGTATACTTTATAGCAAAAGAAAATACAAATCATCTACAAAATGAAAGTTACACACAGCATTAGTTTCATGCTGTTCAAGACAACAATCATAATAGATCAAACTTTCAATACAAAATAGTTTTCAAGCTTAAAACATTTCTTAATGAGGCCCATAGAGCCGTAGCTCATCCCAGTTTCGGTAGCGTGAAGCAGAACAGATGAATTTTACACCATCTCCCAGACAGGACGCTTCAAGCTTAAAACATTCCTTAAAAATAAATTGTCATCATACACATAAGCAAGTAAATTATCTTTAGGTATATAAAAGATCTGATTTTTTAATTTTTTTGTTGTTATTAACAACAAATCACCTAAAGTCATTACAAAAAAGTCAATGAACATGTTTATACATTTACACATCTTATCCTTTGTCATATTTTTATAAAAAAAACAATAGATGAGTCAACTTCCTCCGTAGTCAGACAGACAGCATCAGGTCTGTTCAGACTCGACTCCAAAAGATTAAGAATAAAATAAAATCAACTCACGATGACTGTTTGTTCTTCTTCTCATCCACTGTTGAAAAGATGTGAACTGTACCATGGTCACTTGAAACACAAAGCATGGAGGAATCACTGTTGAAGCTTATGCTGATGGAGAGGAAAAAATAATATCAGAATATGAGATATATATATATATATATTATATTAATATACATTTTTTCATGTCATACACCATGATCAACTCATAATTCAGTCAAAGAATAAAAGGAAATGTTTTAATAAAGGCAGCATGTTAAAAGCTCAGAGTACAGAAGAATATACATTGTTTAAGATAATGTTTACAACGCTTAGATGAGGGTATGGATTTTTCCTGCAAACATTGAAGAGTCTATGAATGACAGAAGCAATTACTTGATGCATTTTAGGTAAATATTGTTCTTCTGCAAGAAATATATATCACTCACAGCATAATAGTGCTCCGAAGAAAAAAGATCAAAATTTAAGGATCAAACAATCTTCCAATTAATATACTACATAATAAAGAAAATTTCCAATTTTTTTTTTTTACAGGAGCTCTACTCTGCTATTTATTCCCCAAAAAATAAGACAAATTAGTTCAGAGCAAATATGTGAATTAATTACTTTTATTTCATTTTACTAAATATCTGCAATCAACAAGAGGGTTCAATAACCTTCGGTCAAGCATTACACAAATTTTAAATGACAATGGCATCACTCATGCACTGCTGGCTTACTTACCATTATATGTGTGCACTATTGACCATCTGATCTGTGCAGTATAGATCAATGAATCACTAATCACAGAGATGTGTCTATTGTTTGCTGTTTGTTTGTCGCTCCCCATTCAATCCTGTTCATTATCACATCTGTGAGTTCCTTCAAGCTCTATTAGACTCAAAGAGCTGGAGATTATATTGGTTTCAGTAGCATGGAGCAGAACAGATGTTACTAGATCACCTCCAAGATAGGACACTACTAGTCCAGCAGAATACATCAGTGCCCAATTTACACCTGGGTGGGGAGAGAAAACTTGTACAGTGTATTTCCTAAGGACACAACAGCAAACCCAGCCTGGACATGATTTGAATCCAGAACCTTCTCACTGCCAGTTTGACGGCCTCATATTTGGCAATGACGCTACTGAAGACATTTACACTTGTAGACAACTGGCTGGTAGATTTTGCACTGTTGACTTCACTCACCAGTAGATGTGTGCACTGTTGGCTCCCCTTCTCAATTCATGAAGCTGGGCACCAGAGGCTGTGTCAAAGACTCGTATCAAGGTGCCCTAGGACAACAGAATACATTGATTTGAAGAGCACTGTGCTCCAGACAATACATACAGCAGCCCCAGAACAAGAAACACATGAGAATGAATATTAAAATGCAATAGAACAAACAAGAACACAAAACTAGTTTGAATATCCCAAACTGAATATTACTTTGCTTTAGGATAACATAACAATTAAGTATAAGTCTCCCTAATCTTACTATATCATTTCCCCCAAAGATGCCTTAGTAGCAAATTGTAATTTATAACCCAAATGAATTTTGTTTCCCTGTTATGTTTTTTTTTTATTATTAAAGATTATTTTTTTTAAATCCTTCCAAATGCATTTTCTAAAAAGCTAATTAAATTTTAAAAGAAATACCATTACAGTCGAATCCTGATAACTTGACATCCGTGGGACCATGGAATTAATGTCAAGTTATGAGAAAACACAGAAACCCACATACCCGTCACCCTCGTTTGATTGCAAAGGGAGGAGCTAATTAGACGACTCCAAGCTCTATGCATATATATATATCAGCCAGAACATTGTTTGACAATTGAATTCTGTCGTCAATCGGCCGAGATCTATTTGCATAGCCTTAAAAACCACAGGTCGAGGCCTAGCGGGTATGCATTTCCTCTGGACAGGTCGTGGCCTAGCGGATGTGCATTTTTGCTCTGGACAGGTCGAGGACCTATGCGCCGGCATTTGCACTCGATAGGTCGAGGACGTAATGCCAGTATTCGCTCTTCACAGGCCGAGGACGTATACACTTCCTATGGGAAAATGCCCGCAACAGTTGAGCGGCATGAAGTTTTTAAAAAAATCCAATGAACTACGAACGAACAAAGGAGGGAGAAAGAGGGAGTGCTGAGCCGGACAGTTCATGGGTAATTAAAAAGCGGTCAGCTTTAGCAGGGAACGTCGAAATAAGCGGCTGGGGCTCACGGAAGGTCGAGATATGAGATATTTTTTTAACTGGATTTCATAACAATATTGTTGGGACTATCAGTTCATGTCGAGATATGCGGGATGTCAAGTAAAGAGATGTCGAGATATGTGGAATGCACTGTACAGTACTCGAGACCAAAAACAAAAAATGCCTAAAATAGGAACTATCATACTTTCTCTGAAGCTGTGGCCAGTTTGGTCCCCTGCAGGTTCATAGCCATGCAGCTGAGATTGGCTTCATGGGCAGGAATGTCCAGGTGAGGCTTCTCTGTGTCAGCGAGGTCAATGACCTGGACATGACCTGCTTTTCTTGCAGGGAAAGACAACAGGGAATTGTTGGAGTTGGGACACATAACACACAGACCTGGAGAGAAGACAAATGAAGAGTTGATTTTAACCTCATTGACTAGGAATATATTTGCAGCCTAATGCTATCACCTATAAATAAGATTTAATTAGATTAAGACGTAAAGGCACAAAAATGAAACAAACAAAGGTCAGTGGTTAAATTTATAAAAAGACATACAATCACACATGAGCACAAAGCTTTTTTTAAAAGCAAACAAACAAGGTTGAAGAAACAAAGTGCTTGTAAAAAAATGCTGTAAATGTAGGTTACATTGCTTGATTCTGCCCACTTTTTTTTCAGGTGTTTTGAATCTATCTGATCATCACCTCAAGCATGGACTACTTTATTACATGTTTGTCATAGATGAAACCAAAAAAGGGTATGTTGTTAAATGCGTGAAATATAATAGATACAGCGAGACATTTTCATACAAATTTATCAGTGACCAAATAATGATAAAAAGGATTGTGACGACTCTTGAAAATACCTTTAGGATTAAAGCCTGTCTCAAAGACATGTAATTGCTGTGGGTTTTGAGTGAAGGTGTAGACTTTGATCAAGGATTCTAAGGCTACAACAATCCTGTAGATAAAATGAAGAAAAAAAAAGACAATGTTTTCCTTACAAATAAAAGTTAAGTGTCTTACAGATATTCTTCCTTCTTACTTTTGGGACATTTACGGCTTAAGATTTGCTATAGCCAACTCGCAGAAGGGATTACTCTAAATTTTTAGCAAACCATATTATAATAATAACAGCAAGTCTATCATACCGTTATCTGTATGACTTTGAGGGTATTCAGCATGACCATTAAAAAAAAAATGAATGTGTAAATAATATATCAAATAATTCTTTAAGATTATAAACTGATCCAATTCAAGTTGCAATTGAAGACTCATATAACACTTGTATGATCTCTCCTCTCTCTCTATCAGTTAATCTTTAAGTCATTCTGTATCTACAAAAGAATAACCTATTGATATTTTGAACCATCGTAATGAAAAGCAATATAACTTTCAATTTCCTCTTCCAAAAGATAAAACAGAAGATCAGAAAATGAAAAAGGAAAGAAACAAAAATAAAAAAGTCAGACTTACCGATCTCTACGAAGTCGCACACTCTTCACATCAGAGGTAAATTCAAGCTCAATAACATGTTTCTTTTTTAAGTCATCCCATACCATCACTGTGCATAAAGAAAGCAGTGAGGAGTGTGTTAATATTTTACTCAATTAAGAGTTAGATGTGAACTGAGGCTGCAATAACATTATATTTGGAAAAAATCATTCTGGGATCATTCATGATTAATTAAAACCATTTTTTTAAGCCCACGATATCAAATAATATGAGTAAATTAGTTCGTTTTTTTCTATTTATTTTCTTTTAAAATTACTAAATATATTACAAGAGAAACAGGAACAATTGAGATACCTTTAATTAACATAAAAAGAAAAATACCTACAAATAGAGTGACTTCGTTTTGGTATTATATATTTACAATTATCTTATAATTCACTTTTACTAACAGAGTTTTGAAGGTTTGAAAACTACATTATAGAACATTCCCTTTTTCACTCACACTGCTCCAATGAGCACTCTGCTAAGATGTTTTGCAAGGAACAAAATATTCTATGATTCTCTATGATCAAAACTTTCGGGCTAAAATGTAAAGAAAAAGTGATTTCACACACTCTTTTCTGTTTCTTGTTATAATAGTGACTGACAGATTACTAATATGAAGATTCTTTGAACTTGAAATAAAAAAAGTGTTTCCATTTCAGAAGTAGTTTGTAAGCACAAGATTAAACTTTTTTTGTATGAAATACAAATATATATGTGTAATTATACAAAGCACTTTAAATTAATTTGACTCATTCACCTTTATTAGGGGGATACTTTGGATTTTTACCACCTCCCACCAAGGCTAGGTAATTGCACCTGAACAGCATCTCCACATGACCAATGCCACCGTCAGAGAAATCTGAAATGCCATGCATACACATAAAAAATATCAAATAATATATTGAAGGATAATCAATAATCACTGATAGAATCTACTTTTATGCCAGAATAATAAAAGCTCAACTGTCACAGCAAAATAAAATACACAGGTAAAAATACAACAAAAAAATTAAACAAATGGCCTCTCAGTTTCAATCCCCTGTCACATTGACTCTGAAAAACCAGTTTTTCATTACTTACAATTTGATGAACACTTACCTTGTCTTTCTTTTTCCTTAAGAGGATCTGCATTGTACACTCGGAATCCACTTTCCATTCCACATGAAAAGCAACCTGAAATAGTAAAAAATATGACTAGATTCTAGATTCTAGAATCTAGTTCTAGCTCTCACTCAAAAAAAAAATAGAGAGGAGAGAGATCTAGATTCTAATAATAATAAAATCCTTTTCTTTTACAGTGTCAATCATAAAGTGATCTTGTACAGCTTGACATGTTGAATTAAGAATATGTAAGTTGAGTTCCATCATGGATTCGTAGCTGCTTTTTTCATTCACTAAAAATGACTCATTCCTCACATTTATTTTCTCTTCCATAGCAGACTTCTACTTTTCTTTTGTAGCCTACTCAACTGAAAAAGGAAGTGATATTTAGAAATCGACCATGTGTCTATGGTAATGGGGGAAAATGAGTAACCAAGTGGAATGTGTAGAATACAGCAGTGCCAATGTTCGTTTGAGGCAATCAGATGAAGATTCTTAGAAAACTAAGAATGGTAAAAAGTACACGCACATGACTGCGGAATACTAAAATATCAAGGGGGTGGGGCGTGTTTTCTTGTGAACCACGACAGAGTTCCGGCTGACTGAAAATGCCATTTTCCTCAGATTTAAATTCAAAAGAAAAGAACGACAGTTATTACCTTGGTCTTGATTCCATCCTGCGAATAAGAGTCCGTTCGTATAACAATTGCTCGATCCTAAATTCATTTTCAAATTTTTATTTGGTCATCACAGAACTGGCTTACAGTTGCTTTGTTGTGCACGGAAACTCAGATTTACTCTCTGTTCCGCTCGCAAAAACAACCAAAGCTACTCTCGATCCCAGAATTACTTGTAAAGTAACGGTGGCCTCCCTTGAAATGTATGCAAAGTGACATAATTGAACGACAAGAAGAAAAAGACCCAATTGCACAAAAACTGTTCTATTCAAACAAAAGAAAACGTAATTAAAAATAACAACAAACGGATTACTTCATACTTGAATCCTATCATTGATTTTACATATGTACTTAAAAAAACAACAACGAACAAGCTGCTGGCAAAAATTTGACAACATGGATTAAAGAACAACCCAAAACTGACGTTAAATGAACCACCTTCATCAACTTAGAATCTATAAACTTGTATGCTGCAACAGCTGAATTGTTCTGTCTAAACTGTTCTGTCATTATAAAGGCATTGATTGGAACAATGGATCACACAAAAGGAGGCCTTTTGTATGTTTGTTGTTGCTGTTGTTGTTGTTGTTGTTGTTGTTGTTGTTGTTGTTGTTTTGTTATTGCTCTTTTTCTAGTTGTTCCTATTGAAGACAGCAATCGTCGACACGTTGATTTGTCCTTGTGTTCTTGGGGATGGCTCTTTTTTTTTTATTTGTGATCACATTTGCATAATGTGCCTCTTCACTTTTTTTTTCTTTTCATCGACATTAAGAAAATCTAAATGCACGTATTATGTCTTCCTTCGTTTATCCCGCCTGTGAAACTGTCATATATTGTGGTGTACACCAGCAAAAACGTGTAATTTAATCCCTCTAGCTCCCCGTGTATTTAAACCTTAAACCTGTCTCAACTAAAACTGTAACGAAATAAAGTGTAGTTCTTGTAATAGAAATAATTACCCCCGCCCCCATTCCCTTTTATTTTTCCCACAAAACAAAACAAAAATGAACGTGGACTCTTTGTAAATAACGCATCAAATTAAATAAAGGTGCTCCTTACAAAAGCATGCAAAAAAAGAAACAAAAGAACAAGAAGGACTCAAATGTAGAAGATATCCCGGAGAGGTAAGCCTTTGATGGGATTTTATCTAGATTATATTGTATCAAAATAACAACATGTAGCCTTGAATGCGTGCTTTTACATTACACGGTTGTCTCACTTTCTAACAAAGGAGGGAGGAAAGAATCAACAAAACATATAGACGTTTATATTGAAGAAATGGCTTCTTCGGCTTACAAATATATAAAGGAAGACGCTTTTTCACTATTCCAAAGGAAAGAGTAAGTGAAATTTCTTGACGCCTATAAAATCCATATAGTCTGAGCTCATCTCGATTTCAAAAGCTATGTCGATACTCAGTTCGCACCTGGGTTGGGAGAAAATTATCACCATTGTCCCGGTATAATTTCGCCAGTTCTGACCATGTTTGTGCTGTTCCTTCCTTGTCTCTCTCCACACATCTTCTCAGTGTTTCCCCTGGCCTTCCTCGTTTTCGGGTTCCTTGGGGATTCCACTGCTGTGCCTGTCTGGTGATGCCGTAAAGTATGCCCAATCCATCTCCGCCTTCGTTTTCCTAGCTCTTCCTCCATGGGCGCCTGCTCTGCTCTTCTCCATATTTCCTCATTCCTGATCTTTTCTTCCCACTTCGTCTTGAAAATCTTCCTTAGGCAACTGTTCACAAATGACTGGATCTTCTTAAGGATGCTTTTTTGTGGTTGTCCAGCTTGGCTCCAGTGGGTCTCGCTGACTCCCAGTATATAAAGACGGTAATTCTGCATTTCTTTTGTGACTTGTTCAGTCTTCCCAGCCTCATATAAGGTCCAAACGTTCCAGGAACCAATCCGGAGATCCTTGTTCGAAGATGGAGGGATCTGCTCAGCGGCGTCTTTGCCCGTTGGGCATCATTCAATCCTTGTCGGAAACTCCATCTTTTCTTCAGACTTGAGTGCGTTTTTCCCTCGTATGTGTTTTTGTAACTTGATTTGTTTTTACATTATAACAGGAGTGTTAACCCTTTGCCCAACCCCCAAACTGGAGGACCAGGAAGCTCAGAATCGGGAGCCACCCCCTGTTTGGTCTTTTAGTCGCCTCATACAATCATGCAGACATATGGTGGGAGCAATTCTTTGCGACACCCCTCTACACAGGGTGGTGGAGAAAACAGTTTTCTCAAAAGTGTCAGATTTGAACCCAGGGATTGCCGTTTTGCTTTTGTCCTTTCGAACTCCGATGACAAAAAATGTCTATTAATCTTGTCTTGACTTCTTCATTTTACGTCTGGTTTTCCGGTCTAGTGCATTCATTTCCGACAGAATGGCACACATTTCTGATTGATTAGTTCAGCATTGTTTTCGCACACAGATGTGAAAAATTTCCATTCTTGCTCTTGTCAAAGACAGACGGAAATGACTCCATACAGGCCTACAAATCTGAGTACTTCAAGGATGTCTCCTCTCACTATTACTGTTCAATATTTTCATGCAAGTCAGCCCCACGGATGCCCTTGATGATCACTATACTGCAGTTAGATTTGGAGAACACGCCGCATGTATTCAGTTCGCAGGTCACATCAGTGGACTGACTGGAAGCTGGTAAAGAATCCAGTCTTTGTAAGTTATCTCGATAAAAAGGAAATCAGTGCGGGTAAAATTTTCTGATCCTTTTCACAAGAAAGAAAAATTTGCACGCAAAGTAATGACGTTTTGTTCTCTAATGCGAAATGAAAGTTTCGGTGTGTAACTTTGAAGCCAGTCACAAACCTACAAGCTTCCATGACAAGTTTACTTGGTACAAGCAGACTGGTACTGGCGACTTGTACATGTAGGTGTGTGGCGTTACTTGAAGGTTGCGCAAGTCCAAATGATCCAACCGGCTTGGCTTGATCGAGATCAAGTTCTGTTTGGTGTTTTATTGTCAAGACTGTGAAGGAAGGAGATATCCCACCACATTCTCCCCCGTTGTAACAATGACCCCGTTTTTTTTTAAACCTTGCTGTTATTGATCTTGTGCTATCGTGATGGACAAGCCCGGTCTATTTGGCTTTTGTAATTGTGTGGTGAGATGGCTGCCTGGTCTAGATATTCGGTTTTGTCTTTTATTGAATTAATTATATAAATCATTTGAACGTTTGTGGAAGATAAAATCAAAGAAAACTACAGCAACAAAATGTTAAAAGACATAGCATACGATCAATTAAGACAGTTCGTGAGTCAGTTTGATGAAACAGCAAAACCCATCACCAAAAAAAAAATGACAATAATAAATAAATAAATAAATAAAAAACATTCTCTCCGGACAACATTTCGGAAGGATTGAAGAAAGTGGAAAGTTCGAAGAAAACGTCTGGAGCAGGCGAAGAGGACATTTATGTACCAAAGCTATGGTACGAAAATGAATTGCTGTTTTTGAAAGTTCAACATAATATCTTGTTTTCCAGTTAAAGGGCTCAACACGCACATAGATCTAGATCTAAGCTCTGAGTGAGATATATAATAAAACATGGAAGAGTCCCCCCCCCCTTTTTTTTTTTTGTTCTATTAATCGTTACACGCTTCAAAACGTAAAATACAGCCGCTCGTGGGTCGATGATTGGACTGGAGAGATCATGGGTTCGACAACCGATGAAAGTTTCGTTTGACATTTATTGGAAAACAAAAACTCCAACATAAATATGCAACAGATATCTCGATGCTGTGGCGGTACCCCAAGTCACAGCTGGTGGTGGTGGTGAAGGTGTTTGTGCCAGTCGCACCCCGGCAAATCAAATTTCGACACAGATCTGTAGGCTTATACTTCCAGGTCAATGGGTACCGGTAGCGGTGATTATGCCGGACCAAGACTTGAATATTGATTCTACGGTCACTGCAAAAACGGTGAAAACGACCTGCAAACCAAAATACATGTAATTTCTTGACTGAAAAATATTATTTTTGGAGAAACTATTCAGTTGTGAACGTAAGTTTATTTGTTTTGTCATGTTTTTATTTTGTTTATTATTATTGTTTGTGCACGTCCGATATCAACGATCGAGCAGACCGTGCCAAAACAAAAGTAGGCCTTCTGGTCTGCTTGACCAGGCCAACTCCCGCCGATGGCCCCAAGCAGGAAAGTCTGGCCAGTGTCATCGTGACCCCTTGAACTTGAGGTCGTATTGAGCCAATGAGCGTATTAGCACTTAGCCCACTGAACTCAGATGATCTTCCGGGTCATCAATGTGTTGCCCTTAGTTGCTCGCACAGGGCCTCGTTCATCATGAATAAACTGTAAATAGTTATATTTTAAATAAGAATAAACCAATGAAATGGATACTAGGAAAGGTGACGCCTGTTGCAGAGGACTTCAGCTTGCCTGTCGGTTTTTTGGTCTTGTCACAGCTTTAGGTAGGCATTTTCCCAGCTTTCGGAAATAGGGTCTTTTTTCGTCCTCGTGTTTCAATAGTGTGTCAACAATGTTCGCCATGCCATGCCCAGATTGGCCTAGATCTAGATCTAGATCTGTATTTGATCTGGGCCTCGCCTAATCACGCCACCTTTCAAGTTTCTTGTTTGTTATTATTATAAAACATTATCTGGTGATTTGATGATTTGTTTATACATTAGATCTACATTTTACTTGAAAGGAAACAAATATAAATATCAAGAAGCTAGAATCCAGAATATATTTAAAAATGTATAAAATAAAGGGAACGGTGAATCTCTCAAATTCAAATGGTTTTTGATCGGGAGTCAATTTTGATCTGGAAGAGACAGAAATTGAATTAAGAATATGGCCAATGTTCTCTGACAATTAGATCTAGAATCTAGATCTAGATCTACATCCTAGAATCCTAGAGCCCTCAGTCACTGATGAAACTTTTAAAGGTAAAGATCAAACTTGTGTTGGTGTCATTGGTTGACAGAGGTGAAGCCTAAGTCAAGGCGTGCTGATAAAGTAATTTTTAGCCACCACTACAGCAGGGATACAACACTGGAATGCCACTCCTCAGGGAGCTTGTTTCTAGCTGTCATTATTTCCATTCTCTTATAGAGATGAGTACAGGATTAACAAGACATAGGGTAGAGACAAATGCGCCATTAACACTGTCGATGATGTGAGTATTTGCATCCGGAATGCCAATACAAATATTTTTAATCGCATCCTGGATGAACCATCAAGTTTCTCTCTTTTTAGTTGAAATATTGTTTAATCTTTAAAGGCATAAAAAAATCTTTAGACATCAGA
>JBDFRD010593706.1:0-18419 GCA_039654405.1 Bullina lineata | reverse complement strand
GTGTGGAGGAAAATAGGAACCAACAGGGGAAAAGGTCTTGAGCCCCCCCCCCCCCCCCCCCCAAACCACCACCCACCCACCCTATTTTCAAAACATTACTGGCTGTCCGTGACAAGTTTTGTGTCAAAATGTGCATGGACATTCTGAAGCTGTACTGCTGCTATTTAATGACAAACCCAAATGAATGAAGTGAGATATAAGAACAAAACAGGACAGAACAGAGTCAGAACCTAAAAGTCACTGCTGGATCCATTGTTTCACACCATAACCATAAGAACAGTTCAAGCTTTCTTAGACTTAACTACCATGGAAACTGCTATGTTTCTCAAAGAACCTTCGAAGCTGTGTCGCTTTTATAAGAATTTTTTTTTAAAAAAAAGGTTCTTAGATATCACTGACACTACAAAAACTTTTTAAAAATGCTACACTAATATGATAAGGATTTCAATAAAAACACCAGTGCTCAGAATCATATTTTGGACAGTGAGCCTTACTACTTCTTAAAAATTAAATAAAATATAAGAATGTAAAAATACTATAACATAATAAATTTAATTAGCACATTATAAAAACTTATTCAGTATCTCCACCTTAGAACCTGCTCTTCGAACGAAAAAATGTTTTGCACAAACCTCCAGGACAAAATTCGCTTTTACTCATTTTATATCACTGACCAAGCCGGAGGACTTGTTTTTCTTCATACAGTTAGATGAATAAGTTGGCAAAAAAGCTTTATTCCAGAAAAAAATGCTCCTGTTTGAAGCATGTTCTTGATTTCATAATTTACACCACAAAATATGTTTTCCATAGAGGTCAAGTGCTTTAGTAACTCAGACTCTTAATAAATGGCAGGTTCCAAGGCGGAGGACAGTTTAACTACTACTTACTCATTTATAAGGTCTCTTTTCCTCTAATCTTACAATTCTCTTGTCATCATATAAAATATACCCACACTCAGCTTGGCACTGCTCTGGATAACGACAAATTATATTAGGAAGCAATTTCCAGCATAGATAAGACGCACTCAAAGAGTTAGTCCACAAGAATGAAAGTTACAGAACAAAAACTTTCGTGGAAGATGCGAGAATCAGCTATTGGTAGATGTACTCTGTATGATAAGAACACTGAAATATTTTCTTGATCAGCTGCATATTAAACGGCTGCTCTAAAATCTAGTGATTCTAAATGAATAATATCAGTCTTTATACTTAACACACCCTGACAGGATTTGATTATTTGTAATGTTTCATGGAGAAATATAACCAATCAACCAAGCACTTAAAAAAATGTAAATCTGAAGAGAGAAAAAAGAGGTGCGTACACCAAATTCCAAGAACTTTCCCTAACCGTCTCAAACAGTAATAAAAAAAGAATAAGAGAATTATTTTGCTGAAAATCCTAAGGGTAAATATTTTATCTCACTGATCAGTGACTAAAAAACTGACCAAGCATTAGAAATGTTTTCTATGAATACAGCTCTAAAATTAAAATATCAAACTTACGCTAATGACCTTAGTGTGAAATAAAACATCAAAACCTACAACCTGAGGATACAATAGACTAAATAACACTCTTTTATCAAAGGACACATAAATGAAACCTAATGACCTTTCACACTGTTGAAATGACTGCATATTTACATCTGAAAGGAGATGAGCAGGAAACTTCCGTCAGTTAACAAAAAAATGCCATTCTCCTTTAAACAAAATGAAGAAAAACATGTATGATAATGGTAGGAGTATTTTTCACTACATAACAAAAAAGCAATTGTTCTCATTGTTCCATAAAACTGATTCACCGGTATGGTAGTACCCATGGCTCTTTGACTCATAGATACTGAGATCTACACTTATAAAACCAATAGTGACGACAACTTAAATTTATTTTTTCTTGCTACAGGTCCCGCTGCAGGACCAAACTCACATCTTCTAACATAATAATTATATCCGAGTCAAGTAAGAAATAAAACCCAAACTCGAATCTTGAACTACTTTACCTTTTTTAAAGCTGTACTTCATCCTTTCAAATCTTTCACACAGAAAAAAAGGGAACTACTCTTGCTTCTCAAGGGGAAACAATGAGTTCTTTTAAAAAAACAAATAACATAATTTCACTCCATAATCGCATGTACCCGAACATTATGGCCCATCAAGAAGACATATTCCTATTATGAAAATATTAATAAGACTACAAAAAAATATTTTAGATAATTAAGACAAAGAAAATATCCTAGACAAGAGTTTGGAAAATTAAAGTGCACTTTGCTAGACAGAGAGAAAATCACAAACGAAAGTTGTCCCAATAAATCTGAACTACGATATTTCTCACTTCTGGAACATTAGTTTAACTATGACCAAATTGAACTCCAAAAGAATTTTCTTACAAGTATGACCTGAAAGATGAACAGGAACTAAATTTCCCCAAGACAGAAAAGCAGCCAAGAACCTTGTACAGACAATGTATAAAGAGAACTTGATGTAATAACCATAAAAACATAACCTCAGTGTTGCCAACTTTCTTACTATCCAATGTGAAGTGATATATATATATATATATATATATATAATATATAATTTTTAAGAATGTAATGTTACTAACTGTCTTTCCCTAACTCACTATTTTCCATTCAAGTGGAGATCAGCGATACGATTTCCTTAGGACTTTGAAAAGATCCAAGACTAAACGTTCCCACACAAAAAAAAAAAAAAAAATCACAGACTTCCACTTTCTTTGTCTCACATCACATAAAAATCATCAGCATTCTGAGAAGCAAGGAACTTGCCCTAAAAACAACACAAAAGTGATACAGAAAGTATAATGACAGATAACAACAGACACTTCCAATAACAAGACTAAAATCAGAGAAACTTTAGAACAAAGTACACAAACATGGAACTTTTTACAAAAACAACGTAATTAAATTTGTATGCCCTCAGTGAAAATTAGGGCTGTCTTTCCTAATTAGATTTTTAGGCATACGGTGAAAATTTATTGACAAAGAAAATGTAAACCTTTTCTTAGAAACAATGTCAACAAAGTGGACTGAGATCCAATGAAAAACTGACCCTGTTCTCCTTTCAAAGTGAAATGTCACGCTCAAAACAAACAGAAGAACACATGTTCTTCAACTTTCTTGTTGTGTAGTATTTACTCTCAAAGTAATGTTTCTAGTCTTCATACATTAATAACTGTCTGAGAATCTTGTGCAAAGAAAATACTGAATGTGTGTGAAAGTAGAAACAGCATTGAAAGAACGTCTTTAGAGTCATGAGCTTAAAAGTCTTATATAAAAGTTTGATTACTTTCAATCACACACGCATCTCTTCTATCGCACTCAGCACTATACTTCTACCATTCTCACTCAAGACACACACCCTGCAGCACTATCACACACCACACATAGACAGCAAGCGTCGCACAGGACACAAAACCTTCAACAATAAAGTTAAAACCGTATCTACTTCAGTCACATAATTCTAACTCATTGTCCGCTCACTCTTAAGTGGTAGGGGTGTATATTGAAGTCCAAAAAACATTTCCCTGAGCAAGAACCAGCGGCAAATTGTCTGCCCCTGGCTCGTGCTGGGGTCCTGCTACCTGGTCAGCCGTTGGGATGGCCATTGGCTGGGCTGGTTGCAGAAAGGGAAGTGCAACCGGCATATCGCCTATAGACGGAGGGAAACTCTGTGAAAACGAAAGCTATTTTAAAAAATCATGGCCCATGGGGATCTTACCGGCTCCCTCTTCTACTTTATTTACCCACAGGTGGGCCCAAGTAGACAAAAAGGGCGTACAAAAACGAACGAACTTTATGACTGAATTCACAGCTATTGTAATTATTAACTCACAAAGCAAAATATTAGTAAAGATCATACAAATAAATTTCTTTTTTTCTTTTTTAATATGGAACACTGCTTTCAATTTTCTTTAGAACACAGGACAAATACTCCCAAATTCCCCCAACCATATGTTGATCAAATTACAAAACAAATGGGTTTGTAACAAACCATAACAAAAGACCAAACAGAACATTTATACCATCTCAAGCCAAATTGGAATTTCTTTGGCCCAGGTCAAAGAGCAATTCGTTTTGATCAAGTATAAAACAAACATTGTCGAGAACAAAATGGACAGTATACAGGCAGTAGTGGGTGAAATTATTATACAGGTATTTAAAAAAAAACAGTCAAAGGTCAATTAACAAAACAAAAACGACAAGGGAACACTTGAACAAACAGGAAGTGCAAACAAATGTCAATATAAAAGTCTTAAATAAATCGTTTCGTCAATGTCATTAGCTATTTGTTGAAGCTTCTGCATCATTGCTGTTTGGTTTGAAATTAGAATTTTTTTGTTCCCTTCACAGGGTGTATTTTTTGTACTTAAAGATACACATGACCACAGAATTTTGTCATTGTTCCATCATATGTTAGACAGCTCCTTTACTAAAGTAAAGGAAACACATTAAATTCTCTCCAGAGAAATGAGCTTAGATGTACGCCAAGACAGAGGGAACCATGTATGAAGGCATGTGCACAATAGTTGTATGAATGTGACTTGATGCTTCCATAAAATGTGTAACAAAACTAATGATCGAGAGGATTGATTCTTACCAATGTGTGGAGAATTTCTATTTTCAATGATCAGTTTGCTGCATAATATGACATGACATTGTGATGTAGCTACCTGACAGTGTGGTAGCGTGTTATGTATGGACGTATTCTACAGTCGGAACAGTACCACAGTCAAAATTCACCTTTAATAAGTGTGACTTATTATAGAAGAAAAAGAAGAAGAAGAAGAAGAAGAAGAAGAAGAAGAAGAAGAAGAAAAAGAAAAAGAAGAAAAAGCAAAATAACAAGAAAAAGAAGAAGAAGAGTGAGCCCATAGTGGACTGATTAACTAAACAAACTTAAACTAATTTCTACATAGCAATTACCTGATGTGGGAAATGCACCGGGTAGGCCTGTCCGAACACCAGAGACTGTAGGGCTCCATCAGGGCCATCCATCATATTTGGCGGCACTGTGTGCACAGTTTTGCAGCATTCAGCACAGTCTGTAATCCCATGAGCACACAGCACACCAGGTACCTCACACACCATGGATGGCGGCAGGTCAGCAGGCCTGGTCAGATGTGTTGGAGAAACAGGGATGTTGAACCTGTTGTGGGCATACCCCGTAAGTGGAGGAATATGGGATGGCTGGACCGGGAGGCTGGATGTAGGGTTCTGGCCATTGCCCTGGTGATGGTGGTGGTGGTGATGGTGGAGGTGGTGATGCTGATGCTGGTGGGGCTGTATACCTTGGGAGTCAGGGAGGGCAGAGAGCTGCTGAGGGGGATTCGATTCTGGCAGAGTACTGGGTATTCCAGGTACCGGGTAGGAAGCCCTCATGACAGAGGGATCTGAATAGGGGTGGTGGTGAGGGTAAGGGAAACGGGTCGACACATGGGGAAAGTAGCAGGATGGGGGTCGCTGACTGTTGGGCTCAAAGGCTGTGAAATAACCAAAACAAAGCAAGAGTGAAAAACAAGGTAAGCTAGAAATGTTTCAGTTTGACACAAAACAATAGAATGCAAAATTAAAAACTGATGAATTAAAATATAATGTCCTGTTGTTTTTTTTCAGAGCTGTCAATCTTGTAGTACATGTTTGGGTACATGTTCTGTTCAAAATTTGAAGTTTTTCATGACTTGTTCCTGCATAATCAATATTGATCACACTTCTGTTGAAACACTTTTTCTTCCTTTTCTAAAAGGCTGTCAAAGTTTCAAATTACGGAACGTGCATTGAGTAGCCCCCAGGATAATGATGGGACCTTTTATCATTGAAGGAATACAGAAGAAGACAGTGAACTTTAGGCATACATTCTTAGAATTTATGAAGAAAGCACACACAAACACAGTAGAAAACTGAGGCAGTAAATGAAATTAGAGCAACAAGAGGTGCATCTGAACTTCCCATACAGAATAATCCAAAGGGCATGGACTCACATTCCTGGGTCTGCCGACTAAACGTAAGCTGAGTGGGTGGAACCTGGGAAGTGGCAGAGGGCATGGAGGGAGGTACGTGTCGTGTCACTAATGAATGACAGGCTACAGGGGTTGGTGTTGACAACAGTGTTGGCGGAGACATTGATGTCTGTGGCACATGCGATGACAACGGAGTTGGTGGCATCTGTACAGGCAACGCTGTCTGTGGCATCTGCGCAGACAATGCTGTCTGTGGCACTTGTGACTGTAATGGTGTATATGGCATCTGTGCAGACAACAATGTCTGCGGCATATGTGTAGACAATGGCACTGGAGATGTCTCTTTCACTTCAGGGGCCCTGTGCTCTTCGCGGACCTTCTGAACCTCACTGAATTACGGGAAAGAAATGCATAGCACAATTTCAGCTTTTGGTTCTGTTCTTAATTAACTTGTAAGCTTTCATATCAAAAGGATGTGACGTCACATGTTCTCTTACAAAAGTTTTCAGAAAGGCAACTACCATACGAGAAAAAAAAATTAATTAAATAAACTAACAAACCTTAAAATGTTATGATATGGAAAATATTAAATTATAAAACAAAGATGACACTTCCCAAGAAAGTGCATGTCAACACAATTGAGTGCCTAATAATAGAATCATTTACAACAGTGAGCGAAAGTGCATGTAGAGGGGGAAAAAATACATACTGAAACAGCAAGGCAGTCAAAAAAGATAAAAATGAAAAGGAAAGCACTAATACAACTTGATAAATGAGGGCTGCTGGGGAGCTGAAAATTCAATGATAAATGACAAAAAAGATGACGAGTACGAGTATCACAACTTGCCTGTTATCTGTTGGTACTTCAGATTCCGGATTCACAACATCCCCATCCACTGAAGCCTGCTTTTCCATGGCGTTAAGCTTAAGCTGAGACATTTGCTCAACCATCTTTAACTGGTCCCTCTCAGCTTGGGTCAAAGATGAGGACGTCTTCTCTAACTGTTCTCCAGAGCCACGGTTTCCACCACGGCGAGATCTCGAGCGATATCTAAAGTAGCAAAGATGGCAAGATTTGTTTTCAATGTAATTAAGCGTTTCATTGTTTTGAATTATAAAAGTAATAATCATTTAACCATTTTCATGGTACAGTTTATAACATACATGCACTTACAAATATCTAATTTGGGCGTAAATTGTGTGTGTAAAATTGATGGAAATTAACTTAAGAGGAATGTCCACTACATTCAGGTTTTGGCAACTCTGGGAAGCAAATTAATCTCTATGTATTCTGGTCTTAACTTGAAAAAAAAAACATCTACATTACACCGAAATTTATAAATTTTCGCCCTGCCTATTGCTATGAGACCACATAATAATAGCAAGTAAATTTCAATTACCTTTCCATTTCCTCTTGGGAGTGAGCGAAGGTGCACGTGCTGCCTCTTGGACAAGTGCTGCGAGCAGAGAAGTCGCGACACATGGAGGTCTTGTAGCGTGCATTAGCCGCCGAGCCTGTTTCAGGCCGAGCTATGTGTTCAGGACTTGATAAGTAGTCAACAAGGGCAGCCATGACAGTTGCCAGTGATCGCATCACAGCCTCTAGGTCTTCCCAGTTAGGAGCTGGGGCATCTGGGAATGAGAATGACTTAAGTTAGTTATTTATTGATCAGTATGTACGTATGAAGAAAATTTGAAACAGCAGAAGATCTATAATGCAATGGGTAAGCCTCACTGTCGTTAAATGTGTGACCCTTTGGGGTAAACCAACGTTGAAAGATTTTGACTTTAAGGCTTTTACATTAACTCTTTGAGTACCAATGGCCGATATATCGGTTCGAGAATATTTTACACATTTGTGTCCCTAACTTTCCGCTATTGTAAAGTAACCAGTAGAGAAAAATAACATGGATTTTCTAAAACAGCTCTCATTTACAAACACATTGATAGTTTATGTCAGTTAGTGACTACTTTGACCTTAAACAAGATTTACATTGAATCACTATAAATTATTAAGGGGGTCACATATCTGGTACACAAAGTGTTAATGGAAAAAAAAGAATGCGTGATATTTTTCAGTATTCTGTCAAAAGTGAAACATAGGCATTTGGCGAAACTGACAAAAATGAGTATTATAAGCTGGGGCCTAAAAAAAAAAAAAAAAAGCAAATACAAGAAATAATGCAAAATATTTTTCTGTTTTGAAAACCCCAAAGTCTCAAGAAAAAGCTCTGTACCAGCACAAGGATCAATATGCGACAGGAACTCCAACTGCGGTTTCAATTGGAGCAGGCCGCCGGGGTTGCCACAGCTCTGGAGAGTCAGCAAGAGTTCTGAGATGCTCTGTGAAAAGGACTGAGGACTCTGGTGCTGAAAAGAAACAAGCAAGAAAAAAAAAAAAAAAAAAAAGCAGTTCATTGAACATTTTCTCTCTTACATTAGAATTGGTGACAATCACACATAATCTCTGAAGAGAAGAGTTGAAGATTAAAAAAAAAATCAGTCTTATTTTAAAAATGGTATTTTTTTTTCTCTCTGCAAATAACGACACTACAACTAAAGTTCAGAAGCAATGTGCATATTTTCCCAATTTTCTCTGCTTCATCCTACTTTCACATTAGAAAATGTTGGTATTTGAATCAATACCCTTACCTTATCAATGATGGACTGCATGTGCGATTTATGAACTGGGTCCCCATACAGCAAGGATGACCACTGTTCTGGAGATATACGGAGACCAGCTTCCATAGCTATCTGAACAATCTGAGAGTCATGTTCTCGCCGAAGAGCCTCGTACTGTCGGAACTCGTCTTTTAACTGCATTAAGGAAGAAGCCTCATCCCTTTTGCAAACCTTTACAATGAGAAATTAAAAACTGCATTGGTTTTTTTTTAGATTTAATTGCAATGGCTGAAATATAAATCCCTTTCTGAAAAGATACAAATATTCTGCAAAAGACATGTTTTGAAATGCAACACTGACTAATTTTACTACATTTCTACAGAGAACAGAAATTTTGAAATAAAGCAAATTAACTAACCCACAATCATCATTTACAATTTTCCAATATATAATTAATTCAAGCAGAAAAAAAGTTCCTCATTTCAAAGCATCGTTGACATACTAAAAAATGTTCTATGCGATTAAATCTTTCTGAAACATTCATAGATTAAGAGTAAGACATGAACTATATTTGAATCAATATTGTTATAAAAAGACATCATTACCTTGAAACAAGAAGCTCTGTAGAGAAGTTGTACAACATGACCAATCGCAGTCTTTGAGGCTTGGGGATAACGCTTTTCTAGACGTTGGACTACAAACAGTACTAAGACTTTACGAGACAAGAAGGATCCATCCTCAAGTGCAAACAGGATAAGCTTCAGCACTTCTTCCTGCATAGCTGACAAAGATAAAACCCAGTAAATATCATTACCTTATCTTTCGTTGTTTGTTACAGTTAAAGACAAACATTTCATTTCAAAAACTATTAAGTCACGTGAAACTTTCGATAAAATAACAAAATGGTATAAAGATTCAGATGATCACAGAAATATCTTGACTATGCGAAAGATCTCACATCGTAACTCTTGCTACCTGTAATAATGAGTTTCGATGGAATCTACTCCCTTGATTATTCATCACTCATAGGATGGTTGGTAAAAATAGGTTTTTAACATGTTCATTATTATTTAACAGTAGCATATTTGGTAACAACTTGAAGGAAAATTATTTTTTTTCATTTTGGGGGGATTTTTGTATTTGTAGGGTGATGATTACAGCCATTTTTTGCATTCTCTTCCACAGATAATCCATTTTCCTTCAATTTAACATCATGTGGGTATTGAGGTCTTTTGTTAGTGCTTAAAAGATCCTCTACCTGTGCTTATCAATAGAAAAAGCTGATTCACAAGAATGATCTCCAAGGTCACAATCAATCTCCACTGTTTTACAAATCACTATTCATCTAGATCTAAATCTACATCAGATTCTATACACCATGACTAAATTTCAACACTACAAATGTTCTTTTAGTCACTCGCTTTGGTCTTTTTACTCATGTTGACAGTAAACTGGTTTCTAGATCTAAATTCTACATCAGAACTTATCTTTTCTTTCATTCACCTGTTTCTACTGATTTTTTCAATTGAAAAGCACACAAAATGGGAAAACATCTGGTGTTTTCAGTTCTTTACTCATAGTCCTATTTTTTAGATGTCTATCGTTCCAATTCTATTAACACTGAATGTCTTAAAGGTCTGTTTATAGAAATCTACAACTAAGTTGTCACTTTGAGTATCAAGGAGTAAAAGAACAAATTAAATACATTTAAAAATATAAATTAAATAATTTTTTAAAAAAAAGCAAATTAACTGAATTCCTATTTTCTATTCATTTACAACCAAAATTTGATAAGCATCAACTCTTCTAAATTCAGAAACTCACAGAAACATCAATGACAAAATAATTACCAGGTCCCAGGAATTGACATCCCCGAGTGCGAACAGCGGCCCACAGATTGGCAGACAGCTGGTGAGGATACTGGTGTATAATTAAAAGCTCTGAAACTATCCTCTCCCCCAAAGAGCGTGCGATGCGGGTGGCTCGTGAACATCCCTCTTCTTCTAGCAGCTGGCAATGGATGAGGCTGATGAGCTTACGTTGCAGAGGCCGGCTTAGCACACAGGCAGTTGAACCTTGATATTTTTTGAGCGGGCTAGAGCTGCCACTGCCCGTGCCTTCATCATCTGAATCATCTAAGGAGTTAAAAATGTCATTTCAAAATTAACGGTTTTCACTCATATGGAGCATTATAACTTGTATTTTCAGTTCTACTGTGAAGAAGGACTTATAATAATAATGTGCTTTAAAAATACTGGTATTTATATGGCAGGCATCCCTGAGGTCTTAGCGGCATGCTAATGATTGCCCATGTGAACAAGACACACTTGTTCATCTTACAACAACGAGATTACAGAAAATGGTTGTTTATGAACATTACTTTTACAATCCACTAACCAGATTCTAGTATGACAGTTGTCATGTCAAAAAGGACATAAAACTTACTAAAACTCAGCTACACTTTTTTTATGGTTTGGGATCAAATGAATATTTCCTTATTCGTTACCTTACCTTTCCCCCAGAGGAAAAAAAAATAAATTAGAAGACGTCAATTTAATACTGAATACATGGTGAGTCAGAATCCTAGACCTTCAGACTTATCAGACTTCTGGCCATCGAAAGCAGCGACAGGATAATAGGGAGAAGTAAACATCTCCCCTATTATTTTATTCATAAAATTCTACTGTCAACTGCGACATCCATTTAGTGTAAACCGAGTTCTTAAATTTGAAGTACTCAGATTCAAAGGAAACCATGATAATTCAAGAGGGAGGCTAAACAAGTTTTCATTCAAAACCATCACTTACTCTCAGCCAGGGGCTTCAGATAAGAAGCCATCTCTTCCACATGGTTTTTGGCAAGCTCATAGCACCTAGGATTATCTGAAGACCTTGAGGCTGTATCTCTCTCCTGCTGAGGCAAGGTTGCTCCAACGAGGTCCATCAGAGCAAAATTGGCAGGCAATTTATCCGCATCTTTAGGGAAGGGAATCTGATCAAATGGACACCTAGAAAAAGATTGAAGTAGGGTTAGACTCCTACTAATTTACACAGAGCTAAAATGTACAATGTATCGCTCGAATTTCACTTTTTTTAAATGAGATTTTTTTTTAATAAACTGACTCTATTTTAAAGGAAGATGGGAAATTCTGATAATATTACTTAAGCTGACAAAATCTCAGTTCTCTATTAAAAATTGAATAAGATTATCATTGTATACAACCAGCAAACAGACACTTCTAGCATTTACTACACATGTTGTTTTGGACTTATTACACCTCTTCTATGCAGTATTACTTGGCACATTCATAAGAACTGTTTGACAAATAAAATGCTAAACTACTTTTACATTCGATGAATAATTATAACAAAATTAACATTATAAACAAATTTAATATAAAATGCATTTTTTTACATTCACCTTTTTTCCTTTAGTTTTCCTTGAGCGCAGGTCTTGCATACACTGTGTCCACAGCTAAGAGAAATCGGCCTTTGTGGACCCTCATTGTACACTTTCAAACACACTGGACATGACATAAGTATAAGACCTGTCCATGGCTGGCCTTCAACAGAAGAAGGCATCCTCACAACACTTTCAAGTAAAACTTGAACAGTAGTGTTTCAAGTGTTCTTAAGCATGAGCAATACTCTGGCTTTTGAACCAGAATACCATCTAAAATAGGTTACAATACAAAGATGTCTTTAAGAACAATAAATATAAAGCATTACAGGGTTTCCTGTAAGACAAATGACTTCATGAAGCTACTCAAAAGCAGTACCAATAATGAGAGAAGTCTACATCACTTGCACCTCCAACCACATTCTGAAACAGACAAAAAGGAAAAGGAACACCTGTAGAGTATAAGTAAAAGCATTTTCGAAAATAAATCTGGGAAGGATTACCTGGTAGGTCTACCTTACATGTGACACATAAAAAGAATGTGACTGTATTTTTTTCTAGACCTTTGACAAGCCGTAAAAATATATATAATCTATCCTTAACTTTTTACTATACTTTTGTCATATAATTTAAAACAAGGGAATCTGTAGTGTATGTCATTTCTATTTTTGTATTCCTTTTCTTCTTCAGTCTTCTGCTACTACCTCAGACGAAGCCCTGATTGCAACTGTTTTTCAACTCACAATACAAGACTGACTGTTTTGTAGGTGGCCATTTGTATCATTTTCATAGCGTGCCCGACCTCTCAGGTAGCTACATTTCACGTGTACTCTGTATTGAATTGTCACCATAGCATGCGATGTTCATTGGTAGGATTTTGGAATGTAGAAATTTTACCCAGACAGCAACACTTGCTTACTCTTGTATATAGACTGTCAAGGAATCTTTAACATGAGTAACATACACACAGTATCTCTGATTTTATAGCTCATTTCCAATAGAGTTTGGCTATCAGACTCCACAATATCTAGATCTAGATTCTATTGTAGTCAGAGGTGAATAAAGATCAACAAGTTCACAGAAAAAAATTCCCCTGCCACTGTTGGGAATTGGACTCAGACCCATGCACTTTACTAAGCAAAAGCCTTAGCGACTGAGCAAATTTGGAAGCTGTTTGGAAACAAACAATTTGCAATTAAGTTTTGCAGCATAATATGATAGTATTCATTCATTAAAAATTCGCCTAGCGCCTCGGCTCACAAATTAATCCTTAATGTAAGTAATTATGACTTTACATCACAGATAGTCTAGATATAGATCTAAATATTTGGAAGGATTTTCGAACGCGGTCACATACGCCAAGTAACTAAAGGTTTTCTTTGGTGGGGTACAATAAAAAAGAGGGGCCTTACCCCTAACCCTTGAATTCTTGCAATGCCACCGCGTTTGGAAAACCTCCCAAACATTCTGCAACATGTAGGCCTAGATCTAGATATCTAGAGTCTAAATATCTACACATCTAGGCTTAATCTTCCCTTCCCTGTCATGTAGGCCTATTATTATTGTAGTACGTGATCTAGAAAAAATCTAGTCAATGTAGACTAGATATCTAGATCTAGACTACTATATAGAGTCTAGATCAGATATAGATTCTAGATCTAGACTGAATTGGAGAATTTTTATAGAGCACAGGATAATCCTGTCTAATTAAACAATGCTATCTAGACTCTAGATCTAATTATAAGACAAATTATAGCATACTTCACCACTATAAATCTTATTAAAATCTAGAATAAGCTAGAACTAGAATCTAGATCTAGATCTAGATAAAAAGCTTTTATCTATTTCTAATCCTATCTCTACCACTCACTAGGCGTAGATTCTAGATCTAGAATCTACTACGCTACCAGTAGGAACCGGATCCTTGCCATTACATGAGATCAGAGAACTAACTCGACACCTCAATAAGCTCTAGATCTAGATTCTACATTAAACAACAAACGATATTTAAAATAATTTTATACATTCAGAATAGTGTCTAGATATTATGAGAACTGTCCAGAATAAAGACTCGTACTTGATTTGTTTAGAAAAGTAAATCAAGTCAGAAATCGCCCAGGGCGGAGCAATAGAGTGTACGGTCGACGGCTCGTCTGATGACCCACTTTTACTTCATTTCTGGACAAGTTCAAGAATCCTTCTTCCTTCTATTGAAGACTGACCTTGGACGTGGACTGAAGTTTTGCACAAGATCTACTTCGGACGAATAGATTCTTATTTATCCAAATTTCTTGAAACACTACAAATTATTCGCTAATCTCCAGAAGTAGTCGGGAATTCTGTCACAAATAAACAGCGAGTCATCAAGGAAATATGGAATGGAGGTTCACAGAAAACCTAAAAATCTAAAATAAGAGACTTAGACCTGGTGACGTCATGCTCTTCTTGCCATACAGAAATTAAATTTTATGTGAAATTGCTACAACATACGATAGAGACAGATCTAATACGATATTATCTATTGGAATTAATACAGAATATCACATTATTTTGTGATAAAGATACGTGAGGTGAAAATTATTTGTTTCCTCATTTGTTTTGTTTTTTCAGTGCTTTGGTTTTATTTTACACTGAAAACTAGGCTAACAGCCAAGTAAAAAAGAAGCCAAAACAATTCAAGGTAGAGAACTCTGATCGATGCGATTTGATCGAGAGGCCTTTCCTAAACTTTTTTTTATTTACACCACGAGTCCATGGAAATAATAACTCAGTCGAAATAAAAGGGACGTTCAGAAGCAAAATGGGTGTTAAAGGTCTAGCCAGTAACAGAAAAAAAGTGGTGAGTAAAACATTTATTTTAGTTAGATCTAGATCTAGAAATCTAGTTGAGAAGTAATGAAGTATGTCTCGTGTCCAATGCAGCTTCAATGAATCAATTTTAGATCTCTATAGAGGTCTAGATCTAGATCTAACAGTTACTGTACACTTACTGTACTGTTAGACTGTTAGAGTTAGAGATAGTGTGTCAATCAATCCCCCTTCACTGCTACACGATATGGAGCGCCTGTGTGCTAGACTCTAGTTGAGTGCTAGGAAAAATTCAATAACTGCGGGGTTCTAATGGCTACATGTTTTTGTTTGGTCATAGTTCATAGCCTGCATTATAGACTAGAAGATAGACGTCCGTGTCTTCTAGATCTAGATCTAGATCTAGAGAATCTAGATTCTAGATCTAGAAAAGATCTAAACTAAATCACTAGATTGTAGAATCTAGATCTAGATCTAGATTTGTATGATCATCACTATCGGCATCCCTTCTATACATTTTTTCAGTTGCTTCATCTTCATCGGTTGTAGACTTTCGTGAGGGCATATTGATCAAAAGACTTGCTCCGAATGATCCACGTGTGCGGTACGAACTAGAGCTAGTGCCCGTTTGTAAAGGGCGTTTCCTGTTCAAGTGGCCGGTCTTGCGGCACACCACGCCTCGTTTACAAGCCTACATACAACAAACAGCTAACAAAGGCTAAACCAGTGAAAATCTAAAGATAGAAAGACCATTTGATGTGTTCACAGGAAGTTATTCTTGTCATTGAAAACTGTGAATGTGTTGAGATTAAGAAGAAGAAACAAAAGACGATTTTAATAGGACGTACACCGTGCGCTGTAGGCTACGTCCACAGAGCAGTGAAGGGGTTAATAAGCACTGATATAGCTTTCAAAAGGCTACCTCTATTCTCACCCCGGGTGAGAGGTCAAGTCTCCTGACTATTCTCACCCGGTGTGCATTCACCGTGCGCATATTAGTGATTGGCTCACTCCGGGTGAGGGGCGGGGCTTCTGGCTATTATCACCCGGTGTTTTGAAACTCCTTCAGCTTTTCTTGAAATTCCTCGAAGGATCGAAACGTATCGTTCACCTTTAGAGCCATTTCGTAGAGTGAGACAATGAGTGACACTGATAATTATTGACAAGGCACCGAGTTGTAAACAAACAGGGATCGCAAAGAGGCAAAGGCTAGGCTAGGCGGGCGGTGGGCGAGACGCGCGATGCAGAGAGAACTGAGAACTTCCGGGCAAAACAAAATGGAAGACCGGCGTAGTTCAGCTCGATTGGAAAAACATAATAGCCGTAGCATCTTTGTGGGCGGCCAAATTAGTTCACTTTTGTGCTACAACATGATTGTTTTTTATGTTTTTGCCAATTGCACCATCAACACCGATAGACTGTATTCAGAAACTATGTAAAATAGGAAATAGTTTCACACAGGGTGAGAATAGCCGAAGCTGGCAAGTCTCACCCAGGGTGAGAGGTCAATTGGGTTCTATTCTCATCAGGGGTGAGAATAGCCACTTCGGTACACAAAAACTGACTTGAACACTCATGGTAGTCTTTTTTATTAGTGTCTGATGAGGAATTCTTTCATTGACCAATTAACAGAAAACAAGGGAGTAATTATTTCTGTCATAGACATCAGTCTGAAGTATTTTTTTCAAAATAAACCTATTATCTTAGCAGTTACCATATTTTGGATTTACTTTGTGAAGTGGGATTATTTTATATTATTTTATTTTATTAAATTTTAAAAAGTTGCTTTGAAACATATGGTCCTGATTGAAATGGCTCTTATTCATTTATACAAATTTAGAAGTGTCAAAAATGTTTGACAGAGGTGCCTAGTTACTGAATATACGATAAAAGAAGCGTTTATTTGAAGATTGAATGGATACAAATTTCAAGTCTTTACATGACTCAAAACCAGTGTCAAATACCAATAATAATTGTCTTCTTAATTCTGACTCACCATATACAATCCAGGAAATGAAGAACTATTCACTTATATTAATTATGCTTTGTTTTTCTTTTTTGTCTAGCCGGTACAGATGGGGAAACTTGATGTAAATATGGAAGTCGATTTGGAGAAAACACCAATAAAGAACTTTGTCGTCAACGGTAAGAAAAGAAAGTTGTGTGATTGTTTGTTCTTGTGTATTTTTTTTTTCTGGCTATGAAGCGCTGTTTGTTTGGGCTAGATAAAAACTTCTAGTTGGAAGTTCGATTGTTTGAAACAGGAAAACGTTGGGATTGGTTTTACTCTGGTTTGTTAAAATTCTTCTTCTTCTTCCTATTATTGTTATTGTCATCGTTTATTAAATATCTCCTGATTGGATGAACTGAACAACGATGAAAAAACTCAAAAAGTAGAAGCTGTAGAAGAGTTTTGATATTATTTCACAACATAACATTTGCAATATTTTCACGTTTACAAATGATAAAATGAGAACAAATGACAACAACAAATTCTTTCTTTATTCGCAGATCTTGAAAAGCAAGCGCAGCTGCCAGGGAAGAAAAAGATGAGTATGTCTGATGAAGAGGCTGGATTCTGTGTGTTCATGATGGACAAGTATGGCGAAGACTACAAGGTTTGTTTTCATTAAAGAGGAATGTCCATGGAGCTGGAGTGAATGTTTGTAGTAGTCACTTCACTTCACTTGTCCCTTGACTTCCGTAGATGTCGTTTGGGCCCCTGTGAAGACGTTTCCATCACTTTCCTCTATCTGTCTCTTTCACCACCCTCTGGGATTCCGCCAGGCTCAGTCCTGTCCATTCCTGGATGTTGTCCTCCCACCTCTTTCTCTGTCTACCATGTCTCCGGCCTCCTCTAACTGTACCTTGGAGGATTGTTTTTGCAAGGCCTTCTGAACGAAAAAGATGCCTGAAGTCTGAAAAATGATGGAAACTATGCCATGTGAAACCTACGACAGACTAGCATCCTGTCTAGGAGATGAAGTAAAAATCGTATGTTCCCCTCCAGGCTACCGAAACCAAGATAAGCTCCAGCAATAGGGGCCTCATTGGCCTTGAAGGAACTTTACTTACTTACAGTATACAGAATGACATTATGTTTGCAAAGATTACTAGATCTATGCGTCTATGTTTTTTTGACTTTCAAGACATCTGGTCGATTGAACTGCTCAATGGTTTGGGTGTTTTACTGGCCTTGAAGAAACGAAACTTCCCGATGTAATGGGTAGCTGGCAGAATTTAGTTCAAAGAATCCGTGAAAAGGTTTGACGAAGTGAGTACAAAGAAAATGAAGAGAAAAAGTTGAAAAAACAACATTTATTCAGGTAATCCGTGAGTTTGACGAACGTGTATTGAAATTTAGTAAATGTTCACACTTGTTGCTACATACAGAGCTGAGAATCTTCCGCCTAAAGGTGGAATTCCGCTCAAAGTAGCTCTTGCGTCTGCCTACCGAGTTGCCACTTCTGCCTTTACATGAAATGCGGTATTTTCAGATCTGAGATTATTAGATTGAGACGATGTTTTCAATTTTTTTTTATTTAAAAGTGATACTTTTCTGTTCAAAAGGGTGACATATTGGTGCAAGATTTAGGAGACAAACCAGCCCAGAATAG
>JBDFRD010593595.1:0-16672 GCA_039654405.1 Bullina lineata | reverse complement strand
TAATGACCATGAAGAAAATTAGTAATTTCCCATAAAAATTAGTAATAGTGCTCTCATTTTCAAATTACTATATTACAACGAACAAAAATATGTCTTAATTACGGAAAAATAGGGCTTATCGAAAATAGGGCAAGGCTAACTCACGCGAAGTGCGCCAGCTGTTCCTTTTTTTAGGGGGGAGGGTGTGTGTGTGTGTGTGTGTGTGTTGATTTAGAGATTGGCGGTTTTCCGACTATTGGCGGACGATTTACAGTCTGCACTGAGACTTGTAAAATAAAAAAAGAGCCAAAAATCTGCTGACGGTAAAAATCGTTATAAATCGCCTTACGATAGGAATTTCGTAGTGAGGCTAAAAAATCGTAATGATTAGGAAAAAATCGGAATGGTTGGCAGCCCTGTTTCATGTGTGAGAACAAGATCTCAAGAGAGATGAGAACAAGATCTTGTCTTTTCATTTTTCATGCTCCAAGCCCTGCTATGACAGTGTGTAAGGTTTTAATTGCATTAATTCCGTTGGTAATGGTTGCAGGAAGAAATTAAAGCCAGTTACATTGGAGCTTGCTTGTGAAATTCTTGAAATTATTATTTTTTTTTAAAGATGTCACCTTAAAGGTGATGTGTGAAAAATGTGTAAAATCA
Organism: Bullina lineata; assembly: GCA_039654405.1. NCBI lineage: Eukaryota > Metazoa > Mollusca > Gastropoda > Bullinidae > Bullina > Bullina lineata. The sequence goes on along the minus strand of JBDFRD010593595.1, from coordinate 16,033 downwards.
CCCTGATAGTTTAGATGATGTGCGGAATGTTCTTTGTGTGAGTAGGAAACTTGGGAACACGGGAGCTTGCTTTCAGTCGTTACCACCTCACCTTTTTCATCTTACATAAAGACAGTTGTGGTTGCAGCATTCCCAGGGAATTGCTTAGTGAAGACTTTACCACCTCACCTTATTCATCTTACATAAAGACAGTTGTGGGTCTAGCATTGCCAGTGAATTCTAGTGAAGACTTTACCGCCTCACCTTTTTTATTTTTCATCTTACATAAAGACAGTTGTGGGTCTAGCATTGCCAGTGAATTCTAGTGAAGACTTTATGTGCTCATCTTATTCACCTTACATAAAGCCACTTGTGGTTTCAGCATTCCTAGTGACTTCTAGTGAAAACTTTACTACATTCACTGCCTATAGGTGTAACTTGTAGTCAGATTTTTAAAGAGGTTTTTTATTTCATATCCTCATCATCCATTCGCATTTGTATTGTAAGGAAACCATTCGAGAAAAACAATTTTGTTTATGTTATTCAGGTCGTTACAGAAAGGAAATGAAATAAAATCTACAGAAAATAAAAGAAATTCATGAAACACAGTGTGTACAAGGATATGATAAAAGCATAGTGGAAGTGTCGATGAGTTGTTGTATTGCTCATGTGTGCAATCAAGTTGATTTTGTAACTTGCATGGGTTAGGGTTCAGATCCACGAATGGCAGAAAGATTTCAGACGAGGCTAAGCATGGGGAAACTGACCGTGTCATGCCTCCTTTTTTTCTATGCACCTTTTTGCTCAACCTTGTAGGAAAATATTCCTGTTCAAATTCCATTCCTCGTAGGTAATCTGTACCACAAAATGTTTGTTTAATGAAATTTGTTATCGAAGTATTATTATGATAATTGCCTTGTACTTTAATGCATGTACCATATTTATTTATATATGTTATATAGTTGTCTGTCTTGCATTGCATTCCGTTATTATGATGGAAACGACTGGCAGCCACAACAGCTGTGAATGATTTTTTAAAAGAAGGAAGAAGAGTATGAAAAATTGAGCAATGAAGTGGTATTATACTGTGCACACGAAAAATTAGCCAAAATTCTAAAAAACAGTCTCTTGTTGACTTCAGATCTTACAGGCCTGCGGTAATTAATAATGCATTTATGTTTGTGTTTGATTTTTGTCTTGCTGGCATGACAAATTCTTGATTATGGTAGCCTTGTTTCTTTACTGAATTCACATGGTTTGAAAACATACAGGTTGTTACAGAAAGGTGGACCGGATTGAAATTCTTCAGAATCATGAGCCATTTGTTAATTCAATTTTTAATTGTAGACGGGGTGGAAATCAAGTTTGAAATTAACCATGTTTGTTGGGTCTTTGCCAACAATTTTTAACCTCAATTGTAACACAAGACATTATGCATTTAGCAAGACTGAATCTATAATTGCAATGCAACTGGCGTTTCAGGGCCAATTTGGAATTGATTCACTAATGCTGAAGCAGACATGCCAACTTTATGGATGGGCCGTAAGAAATTACGGGGAGTCGTCAGAAATTACGGCGAGGATATATGCTTTTGAATTTCATTACTGTTCAGTTTTTCATTCTCTGGTGTTATCCTTGTACGCGCTAAAATTACTCTTTTTGGTCCTTATTTTACTGCGAATTCACCTCGTGATTACTCCAAGCCTCAAATGGGGTTGGCGTGTCTGCTGAACAGTATTTGTTTCTGGTGAGTCAAAATTGAATGCAATTAAATCAGTTGTAATTTTGTGTGTAATTGTAGCATGTTGCTACCATGAACCACATTGCTTTGAACTTTGGTATATCTTTTTGAAACACCCTGTATTGTAATGAATTTAAGGCCTTCATAAATTGAGTTTTAAGAGAGATGGGACACAGCTGGACAGAGGTGGAGACAATCGCCCAGGACAGGGAAAGATGGAAGGCTCTTCTTGGTGGCCTATACCCACACCCGGGTGATAAAGGCTGATGATGATGATAATGAAGGCCCGTAGAGCTGGAGCTTTTCTCGGTTTCAGTTGCATGAAGTGGAACAGATAATTTTTTTTTTTTTTTTTACTTCATCTCCTAAACAGGAAGCTAAGTCCCCAACAGAATATGCCAGTACCCAATTCGCACCTGGGTGGGGAGAAGGAAAATGGTGTAGTGTCTTTCCCAAGGAAACAACACGGTCACCTCCAGGATTCGGGCCCTGGACCCTTGGATTAGGAGTCCGACGCTTTAACCATTCGGCCACCTCACCACCCATAAAGTGCGATGAAGAGGTTTTAAAGTAATTTATAAAATAGCAACAGTGGAATAATTTTAGTACCAGTATAACATTTTAGAGCACAAAATAAGTTTGGAAGACTAATAGATGATATTTAAAAACCATGAATTATTTGTGCATATTAATAGATAACAGTTTTGGCTCTCACCATGGATATCCTCCAATAAGTGATTACTTGAACATAGAATTCATGAGTAAGCTCCTACTCCTAGACCTGGAAATACGTCAAAATCAAGTTTACAATAGTTTTGAAATATTTTTTTTGCCTTTTTCTTTAGACCATTTTTGTGTTTTCACTGTTTCATAAATTAGTATTTGTCATGAAATGTTTAGTTTATTTGCATTTTTTATGCCTTTTTTGTATTGTGTGTGTGCATGTACATTTTGTACATAGATACATATGTAGACCTGTCTGTATCAGTTATACATTCAAAAAGGTATTACTCCTTATAGTTATAGTCTGTCTTTCACTGCAATCTCTAAGGGTCACACAATCGGTCATGCCATGACTGGTAGTGGAGGTGGAGGCAGTCAGCCACAAGAAGTTGCTCCAGCTGCTGCTCCTGCAGCGCCAGCACCAATCGCTCCCGTCCCTGCCCAACAGCAATACGACCCCAGAACTAATCCTTGCCAGTTCCAGCTACAGCAGTTCCTCGAGTGCACGCAGAAGCAGGCAGACATCAGCCTCTGTGCTGGCTTCAATGATGCTCTAAAGGAGTGCAAGCTTATGTACGGTAAGTGGGCACAGTGGGTTGCTATTTACAGTTACTATTCTTCTTCTTCAAGTGTCAGGCCTGGTGCAGGCATCAATGGTCATGGTTATCCAGTCCACTCTATTATCAGTCAGCCGGATGAACTTGTTGTACATTCGTTTACTTGTTGAGAAAGTATTCAGACTGTCAATGTATGATGTTCATCAGCTCCCTCTGCTTCTTCTTTCTTCAATTTTTTCCACATAGTATGAGTTTTTCTAGTCCCTCTTTTTTGCTGACATGGCCAAAAAATTTCAGTTGTCTTTTTCTTATTGTTTTCATCAGTGTCCACTGCACACCTGTTACTATTATAATGACTGAAAAAAGGAAATGTGGCATGTATTTTTACGGCAGTTTCAACCATGGATTTTTCATGTTTTACATTCTACTTTATTGCATACTTTTTACCTTAAACGAAACGAAACATGGCTTTCATTCATTTAGCAGCAAGAGCCCCAAACACTTCACGAGTTAGTTATAAAGATGATGGTATTATGGGTATTTCCATTTATAAGCATTCAGTGTATTTTGAATCATCGCATTGAAAAAAGCAAGTAGAAAAGGATTTAAATCTGCATGTTATGATAGCACAAACTGTTTACAGCTCCAATTTCTCCACCAAAATGTAAGGAAGAAAAATCAGGGACCTTGTACAGTTTGTGTGGAGTGTTGTTGATAAATAATATTTTCAACATGATTTTCAATATGTAATTTGATGCGCTTCGCAAAATTCAAGTGAACTCTGTGGAATAACCTAAATAAATAAAGTGAAATTTCCTATGTACCGGTACCTAGACTTTGTGGACACCTTGTAGTATTACATGTTATATTTAGTCAAATTCAGTAGATTTATAAAGCATTGTCATTCTTGCTTCTTCCTCTTCGCCTCTAGGTCTTCAATGAGAAGTAGAAGACCTGCATACCCAAAGGTTACCATTGACATGCTTCGTGAATGGGGAGAAATAACAGTCTGGACGACTTCTATCTGAAGGAGTTGTTGTGTTTCAAGTCCTGGGACCTTTGTATGAAGACATTCAAAGAAAAAAAATTGTGATTTCTTTTGTGGGAGTGGACTCCAGTTGTTGCGCAGATTTCTTTTCTTTTTTACAAGACTTTTAAAAAAAACATTGATTCTTTATCGGAGACTGCATGAAAGGAACCTATGAAGAGCAGTCTTCCAGTTTTTATGAAATCTCATACAATGTCGTTTATCGGGTTAGAGTGAGTCTGGAAATCTTTTGACAGAAATTCACTAAAAAATATACACAGTTGCCTATGGTTACGAGGTTATGAATTGTTCATAAATTTGAAAAATAGTTTTTTTAGCCTGAAAATTCTATATAAAGGTTCAAATGTGATAATAAGAAAAATTTGTTGAGCAGATAAGAGATTTTGTTTCTGGAGCACATTCGGCTCCTTATGTTAGTATTGTTAGTGAGAATGACAGAAAGAAAGAAAGGAAACTGTATGAAAGCTATAATACACTGTCTTTCAGAAGATCGAGCAAAGAATTTTTTATTCAGCTTGGAATTACGACATCAGAAGGAAAGATTTAAATTAGAACTATTTTAGTTTTAACAGATCAGTTAAATTATTCGAAAAATACCGAAATGGAGATTGGTTTATTAATTTGGCGTTTCTTGTTGCTTTTAGATCATTTGGATTCATCAAATCACTAATAAAAAGCCTGGAAAAATTAAGTATGTGGCGTTTTTTTTTCTGTATATTTGTTACGTTAACATTTAATTTGTTTTCCATTTTATGTACAAGTGTAGCCAACGTTTTTGGTAATTCTATATCAGGGCGTTAATGAGCTTTAAAGTGTGTTTTAGCCCCGTATCACGTAGACAACTTGGTCATATTTTGATTATAAATACATGTGTTTTTAAGAATTGATTTTTAATACACTTTTCAGATAAATTTTCCTGTTGTTATAGTGTAATCCGGATTTATCGACATTTCTGATACATGGACACAATTTTAAAGTCCCATTTTTTTACTTATATTTTATCAATAAATATTTTCTCTTATATCGACACGTTTTTCTAGCCTCAGTGCTTATATCGACATCCTGACTGACGACTGAACCCTAAGTTATGTCAAAATTGGTCATCAAGTTGTTCCTATTCATTCTCTTTATCTATCGTATTGCGATAGTTTGCGCCCGCCCGCCTCTCTCTCCACTCTTTCGTTGGCTAGGATCTGCGCTAGCCTATCGCGTTTGTACAATGTAGGCTACTCTTGCGGCACACTGATTGGCTCGCACTGATTAACTGCATTAATAAAATAAAGCTGACTGTACATGGATAGCTTCCCTTATTTTTTTCTATTATTTAAGTCTTTTCTTATATACCAACATTTTCATTTGGTCCCATCGATGTCGATATATCCGGACTACACTGTATATATATAATTGAAAAAACAATAGGTTTTTGACTAACACTAATCATGTACGCTACTATTTGAGATCCGAAAGTATGATGCTTTCAGTAGGGCCATTATTTGTGAGAGATATTCAAGTACGTGGGATCATCAATAATTTATTTAATTTTTCAAACTATCTTTTAGACTCAGTACATGTATCATAGAAGTCTAATGTTGTACAATGTATCTAGATCAAGCACAGTAAGAGTAACCCACAAAACAAATTTGATCACAATTTCACCATGTATGTGAATGGATATCAGAATATACCACAGCAACCTCTGCAATAATTAAACAAAACTACTGTAATGTTAACATATTATTACACAACATTTAGCCATAGACCAAGGGAACACTAGGCACATTTATCCATTTCTATAATTGAAAAAACCGAGAAGATTTATAATCAGGTAATCTACATACATGTATTTTTATTTTAAAAATCAGACAGAACAACAAATACACATGTATCTACATGTACATTTTTAACGATACATTTATGAGAAAGTCATGCTGCCATCAAAACATGGAACAGATTATGAGCAGTACATATTCACTGTATAAACATGTAGGCCTGTAAATTTTAAAAAAGTATAGTATAAACTTTATACCTTATATGGGCCAATGGTAAGGCAAAATTATTCAAAATGCAGTGAAAAATGAACCAAACTACAATAAGAAATTACATTCATCAAAGTCTTTCCCCCTTTGCAGGGTACAAGCCAAGAAAAAGCGATTTCAAAATTCCTTTATACTTGGCAATTTTTGGCAGTTCCCTCCAGGTGTGTCCCTACTTCCACCGGTGTAGTTACAGTAATGATCCAATAAATTGTGTCAATTGAGTCAAGGATGTTGATGCTTGGTAATTTTACCAGTGGAGTAAGCGGCCCACACATTTACAAGCCAGTCTGCAAGGGATAGTTCAATGATGGTTTAAATGGGCAGTGTAAGCTACTGGCTTGTGCAGTATCGCCAACATGCTTACGTTTTTAAACTATTGGCTTGGACTAATCTGTATTGAATGAATTTAATTCTAATCCCAAAATATGAACTTGCTTCACAAAAACATGAGTTTCATATCAAATTGAGGTCATTTTTCTGAATTTTATCATCAGTTGGAACATCATTTAAATGGGAATCAAAATTAAATTAGCACAGACAAGACAATGAAACAATCATCATGTAATACATGTATACAGAGTTCATCAAATCATTCATGTTTTCTATAAAATTTCCCTGGAACTAAACATGAAAATACATGTAGTTCAACGGTTTTAATAGGGCCAGAAAGCCAATTACCTGAACAAGAATTCAGGAAATTTGTATTGATACATCACACTAAAATAAAAACCATGAAGAGAATGGGTCTGAGTAACAAAGAATAAATGAGGAGATAACTTGCAAAGCCTCCTAATGAAACACTTGATTGAGAAAAAGCTACATTTTTATGCGAAGAACCAAGTGTTTGGTATTCCATAGAATTTAATAATGAGACATCAAAATTCCATTGATTATGCATTGTACCAAAAACGGCTTTTTCTCAATCTAGTCATGAGTGACTTGACACGTTTTTCAAGTTACCTCTTCAAATGGTCTGTCTCACCTCATCTCTGTAGGCCAAGTCTGTGTGAACTAAAAAAAAACACGTCTGAATGAATGTATTCCTAACTACAAAGGGGAAAAAGTACCAACGCAGTCTTTATGAATACTGACTTGCATAATGTACATGTATTAGAGTAAGAGACAATTTCTCATTCTTTTTACCGACATGCATATTTATATACAGTGAAACCTCGTCATACCGTCAAGTAAGGGGCAAACAGAAAAATGGCGGTACAACGAAGATACCATGTAGAACAAGGGAAATAATGAATTTACCAACATTAGACTGGCTAACATATTTATCACATTCGGGTCGGTCGGAGAAACACACAAACCCTAGGCCTACGTCATAAATCAACATGTGCTGTTTGCATCGTACCCCTGCGACAAGCATCACCTCGCGTGCGCTTACATTTGTTCACAAACTCTCTATTGAGCGAGAGGAGATTGAACCGTGACTTGGCTTTCCCAATGCACGCCCAATCAGTAGTAGGATTGGTGTTTGAGTAACAAGCACAGGCTGTGGTGCCAAGTGATGTTCCGCCTTTTAGTTGGATTTAGGTAGAGGTGGGGAGTGGGGGTTAAATTTACGTTGGTGGTATAACGAGCAATATTTACTATACTCAAGTTATGAATGTAACAGTTGAAGTGTTGGTGGATGGCGGTATACCAAGATTTTCAGTGACTTTGTATAGGTGTCAGATCTGTACCACGCAAAAAGCTTGTGGTATAGTGAGGTTTCACTGTACATGTAGTCTTATTTGGCCGAAATATAGCTCATAAAGTGTCTATCTAGATTTACAATGTATTGACATAGTGAAACCATGGTGGCAAGATGTTTTTAGTTTGTATATGTCTGTGTTTATTATGGTGGTAGTGTATGGACATGTAAAATATTAAAATTTATATGCTACAAAGTTTGGAATAGTGAATGAAAGCTAACCCAGGAATTCACCAGTTACACATTTTGGTGTCACTTTCCATGCATTTCACAAACCAGTTGAGTTCTCCAAGTCTCTCCTGATGGTTGAGTAGTCTGAGTCATAATTTATTTCACACAAAAATGTAATGTTATGTGCTGCACTTTTCAACAGAATAATTTTCTTGTTATTAATGTAATAAGTGCAGTCCACTTAAAATCCCATGAAGGCCACAGTGGAAAAGAAATCAGGGTCATGTGTTTTCAATTTTGAGAAGACATCATTTTAATTTTTTAATGCCATGAAAGGGTTAGGTGCTCCCTTTTTAGTGTACATTACTCAGGACTGTGATCGTTTTTTGCTTTGAAATTTTCAGAGACAAGACAATGTGAAAAGGTGCACACACAGGGGCAGTAACTCAGAAAATTGGGAATATGAACCCTGACTGTTTTTCCTTTGTGGCCTTCACATAAAATCGTTCAATTTTCTGGATAATTTGGATCATTTTCTCTTTTTTTCCTGAATTTTTCATCCTCACACTATTTTTATATGAATTCATATTATGAACGCTTATGGTCTTTCATTATTTTAAAATATTTTTGTATTCTAAAGTTCAATAAAGTATGTATTTAATGTAACAAAAGGTGTTGAAATAAGTCCTGATCTGTGTTCAAAATCATTTCCCAGTGAAAAGCAGTCAGCAGTCTGGGTATGACATTGTCATGTTGAAGAAGAGTTCATGAAGAAGTAAGCCAAGAACTCAACAGCCAGATTTTGTTTTTTCCTGGATTTTATTGAAAACTAAACATTGCAGCAGTTAATGAGAGAACACTTTGATACAACTGAAAGAGTTGAATATATTGTGGAAATGATGAGGTCATGGCGCATCAACGAGTAGAAGAAGCAAATGATTATACATGATACTAAAGGTCTCCTCAAAACAATGTATATGTACAGTACACTCTACTCTTGGTTTATTTAACATAACTAGGAATCACAGGCCTGACTTTTTCAACATAAATAAGGAAATGCTCAACGCTGCAAAGTAGGCCTATGTAATTTGTTACTTATAAATCAGGCCTTGAGAAAAAAAAATTGTTCACAGAATTTATTGCCAGTCTGACAGGAAGTTGCCCGATGTGTATTTTATTCTTCAAAGGTTTGTGTTCATTAAGACATATCAAGTCATGAGAAATATGTTCTCGTTAACAAAAGCAATATATATGCAAATGCATAGGGATGAATCTGGCAACTTCTGGCTTGGAGGCAAAATAAAACATGTGCACAACAGAGCATTATATATTGAATATACAGTATATAATGTTTGTATTGACTTTGTGCACCAATGTTCTTGCAAATGTCAAAAGCTTCGATGCTTTTTTTTTTTTTTGGCTGATCATTTCCATACAAAGATAGCATTCAGCTTATTGCAAGCAAATGAAATAAAGAAAATATAGTGATGTAAAAATGCATGTAGTAGTTGGTGAGTCGATGAATCAGAAGGAACAAAAGGCAGAGCTGAAAAGCAACAACCGAGTCGGTGTCAGCAGATGAAATCCAGGCATCAATAACAATATAGAAAGGGTTGGGAGTTAATAATAATATCATACTAAATATGTGCCCATTCATCAGGCACAAAATATTGCAAAATATGCACTTGCATTCAACATTATTTCCTACTGCTACTACTGCTACAATCATTGTTATTTGCTCATGGTGAGTATTGCCCCAGAAGATAAAAATAAGCTATTCTGACAAACTTTAAAGTATTCTACTTTCCATTCAAGAGACTACGGTATCTATTTCACAAGCTTATTAGCTGGTTCTAAAACCTACAGCTCTGAGTCTGAGGCATTTTCTCATGTTTTGTTCATGCTATTTTAAGCATTTCTAAAGTCTTAAAAATAAATGCCACAATGTGATGTAAGTATGACTAGGACTTTCTTATGTAATCTTATAATTGAAACATGAATAAAAAAAATGCATGAACCTAAATTGTGGAAACACAAATACAGTACTTGGCCTCATAGTTCACAAACATATCAGGGAAAAAATATTGAATTTTAAGCACATTTTCAAACTAGCTTTACAAGTACGGTGCAGTGAAAAACACAATAGTCAAACGCCTGTCACATTGTGAAGTGCCGAATGCAAGTAGACCCATACATATTTCTGGAACTTAAAATAAATTAACTATAGTTTATAGTTTGCTATGCAATTTATATTTTTGGCAACAAAATGAGTGATAAGAACTTCTCGACATGTAAGTGAACGTGAATGTTTTCTTTTTTGAAACAATGTACAAGTACAAGCTCAAGCGTTCAATGTTTTTTTTCTTTTTTTGTTAACTCTGACATTTCCAGAGCGTTCTCTTCATACACCACAGCAAAATGTATTTTGTTCAAGGCATTATTTATTCTTCAAGAGCACAAAATATACCTAACAGAAGATGAAACTGTTGAAAATCAAGCTCCACACATGTTCTTTGGCTTGGAGTATACATTTTTCAAATTGTGTGAGCCTTTGACTAAATAAGCCATAAGGGGAAGACAATCAGGTTTGAGTTTTTGGCATGTTTTAAAAGGGACAAACCATACTTCACAATTTACTCACTGTCACTGACATGATTCTTTGACATTGTTTGTCTTGACTGCATGAAGAAGTTTATTTTGCATAAAACAATGTCAAACTAAAACACCTCAAGACATAATATTATTAACCCCATAAAAACTAATAGAAAAAAAATGATGTAACTTTCATTTTCTGAAGAGAACTCATTTAAAAAAAATTTTTTTTGGATGACCATAATTTGTCATCTTAAAACTTTGTCACTATCAGCCCAATTTTATGAATTACATACATAGGCCAGCACAGCTCATTAGAGCCCTCCCATAAGCTAATCAATAAAACATAGTTCTGATGATGAATGAATAAGCACCTCAGCATCCTAATCCTACCCAATTCACTGTCAAAAAAAAATCTTCTGCACATAAGTTAATACAAATTTATGTTCTTCCTCTTCAAGAAAGTTATCGAGGATGCTAAGAAAGCCAGGAACAATTCTGTTCTAAGTTACTACAACTTCATCAAGTAGTCACTCCGCAAACTGTAACTCTGTCACAAGACTCAAAACCTTTCATATCATGAAAAACATGAGAAAGTTGCATGCATATTTTTTGCTACATGTACAAAAAGTGCAGACAGAGGCATTAAACTGTATGTAAGGTGTGGCTAAGCCCATTTTCACACTAAGTGGCAAGTGGTAAGCTGCAAATGGCATGCGACATGGTGATTTCACACCGCAGTTGCGAGTGGCAAGCGGCAGGCGGTGTTCAGCATACATGTATTTTTTCACAAGAAGTCATCGGGTGATGACGATGTTATAATTGCTCTGATTGGAAAACTTTTGAGCAAAATGACTCCGTGCCTTGTCTTGTTCATCCTTTGAGCTGTACTGATGTAAAGATGTATCGTTAAACATCTGTAGTTTTCAAAGTTTGCACAAATTGAACGCTGCACTGTCGAGAAAGCCGTTTCAAAAGTAGAGGTCTAAGCATCTGCAATTAGATCCAGAACTGATCTTCAACACACACTGAAACAGGGTTATGTCAAATCGACTGGACTGCGCACGCCAGAGAGAGTTGGCAAACAGTAAGAAAACGGTTGAGCCCATTCTCTGTGTGGCAAAGCAGTCACGTCACTCTTGTGTGAAAGGTTAATTTCGTTTGTATGGTTTCATTGGGAAGTGGCATACCACGTGACATGCCACCTATCACTTGCCACTTTGGTGTGAAAGCGGGCTAAGAAGATGTTCATATTCTCAATGAAAGCAGATCAAGTACAATAAAAAAAGGTTACACTACCATCATTCTTTTATCTATTATGTGTACTCCTTGTTCTGATTTAAGTCTTTCTTTGAAAGAAACTTACACTCACCACAGGTGTGCAAAATTTTTCACATACAGTAAGAAAAGAAGAAGAAAAATTTCAATCTATTCATATATTCACAATAAGTTTTCCTCTGATTGACTTAACGGTCTCATTTTTCATCACCTTCCTATTCTGAGACACAACGATGATATCTACAAATAACAAGAAATCAGAAAAGCAGATATAAAGCTAAGCTGAGAGTAACGCACATGCACTTAAATGGAGAGCAGAAATTAGAGAGTTTCAATAAAAAGCCAGTATGTCATAGCACTTTCGAGAAAGGTTTACTTCGATCAACATCAAGCAGTTTTCATCTTTGCGAAAAGATATAGGAACCGGACAGCTAAAAAGGATTGCACAACCTCAAAAATGTGGGAAGGCTCCAGTGTGTTATGACATAAAATGAGGTTTGTCAACAAGAAGAAGCAACTTTGGCTTTCGCATACTGTGAATTGAAACTATTTCAAATGGGCAGTGGGTGTTAAAAAACAAAACAAATATAACATCACTTTCAACCAACACACACACACAAATTCCTAATAAAGGAATGTTTTTCTTTTACCTTGCACACTCAGTCATGACAAGCATTCTACAACTTTTCAATCAAGAATAATCTGGAGGAGAAACAGAGACCACCAAGCTTCAATGAACTCACTCTTCACGTATGCCACTTCAGAAATGAAATAAAATCCACGGGATTAATACAGCAATCTGCATCACATTTGATGATGTTCTGACTTTAAAACTAAATTAAGTACAAAAAAATGCTCCATGTGCAATACGGTGTCCAAAGTTTAACCCATCATGTTTTCTCATGTCAAAGTTCCGTGTCCTGACAGAGAATTATTTAAATTCCATAGGTTCGTTGTTCATGCATGAATTATTGAATATTCATAAAGGTTTCCAGGACAAATCAATTTTTTTAACCAATCTTTGCATTCACCAAACAATTTCACCATTAAGTCTATTAGGACAAAACAAAATATGAACTCAACATTATACAAATATTTCTATTTCAAAGATTTACCTTGCATAGCTATTATATAGGTAAAAAGCTATACAGGTAAAAACAAATTGAAAGTTTTATCTCCTTTAAAAAATGCTTCTAATATACCGATAATTAAAGACTTATTTCTGTAGTGATTCAAACTAGGATATAAAAGTTTGTCCTCTGAAGCTCTTCGGAGAGAATTTTTGAAAATAAATTAATACATTCAGAAGAGACGTTTGTTTTTGGACAGACCAATAGATATCTTTCTTGCAACATTTATCATTCACGCAGTCATAATTACTCTTTGAGAACATGACGTGAAGCCACTCCTACTCATAGCTTTAAATATTTCTGATGTTCCGACAATGCAGGAAGAACCAGAACGTCTCAGCTCTTCTTTCTGCTATGGAGAACTAAATGAAGAGGATTTTCTCACCCCAATCAGATTGTGGTGTGAAAAGAGACATTTCAAATCATTAAAAAGACATTTCTTTCAGTTTCAAAATCAAAGCACTCATCAGAAAAGGTTGCATCCATCAATGACAACTTAAATTAATCACCTGATTTGAGTTGGCATATATATGAAAATGAGGTCCGTCGATGCAAAATTACAGTTACTCAAAGGAAGGAAAAAACCCAACACTTTTGATCATCAAACCCATTAACTCATCAATTCTCTTGGATTTTAGGTTTGAACTGATTTTTCCCTCACACTTGTCTTTCTCCTCATTTTGTATATCCACAGAAAACTGATAAGCATTAACAATCATTGGTTATTTAGATTTTAATGTGTGTGGAATACACAAAACATATGTCAAAAAACTTCACTTTTTCAAACTGGTAAATTTTAATACAAACTTAAGGAGCTATCCCGAAAAATAAAAAGACAAACCAATGCTCAACATTACAAAAAGCAAGTGCTACCCAAGCCACATCAAAGTCATATTCCCATGGAGTCGCATGTGTGGAAAGGATAGGTAAATAGGCCTAAGGTAAATTCTCTTGCTTGCATGTCGATGAGGACATGTCCTCTACATTGGATTGAATGGGAATGGTACTGACGCAACTTGGGTAACACTTGATTGTTGTTTCCACCACTGAAGACAGTAATGTCGAGTGTTGATTTGTCTTTGTATTTTTGGGGATAGCTCCTTAAGTCTGTATTTACCACTTTATATTTTTCTGCTTCATTGTAGAAATTATCCACTTTTTTGCATTTTATTAATAAGTTTTCAAAGAATTCAGTTGAAACAGGGAAACTTGGGTGCAACAAGTTCACTTTACCGACAAAATGCCTGTTACTGTTACCCAGAGAAAGTCAAAGCCAATCAGTCAGTGAATTTTTTAAAAAAAAACTTAACTGTTGGGAAAAAAATTCACGACATCTTGACGACCCTCTGATTTTTCTTCCAAAACTCGATTTTATTCTCACAGATTTAAAGGTCTCCTCAAAGCTTATGAAGCTAGCAGCTTGAGAGCGGCACAAAAGTTAGTCCTGAAGTGAGTGCAATGGAGAAGAACCGAGTGCGTTGAAGGACAATTGTTGATGGCCTTAGCTCTGCATGGAGCAAAGGGCTTAAGTAAGTCAAAGCATGCACTCCTTGAATGACTGCAATCTTGCATGACAACCTCAAAACACTGGGATAACTCAGGAGAAAATGGACAACACACACACAGACACAAGTACACGTGCAGGTTCCTCAGCTGTTGGCCATTTTCTTGATGCGTTCCAAGCGAGCCTTTAAGCTGGCCATGTCCACAGACTGCCTGGGTTCGTCCTGCCTGGCCGCTGTACTCGACACCTTGATATCCTGGAAAATAGCAAGAGATTTTCCAACATCTGATTTTTCTCATTCTGAAATTTTCTTTCACTGGAACACATGATAAAATGAAAAAAAATTCAAACATCTTAATGTGTTTATCTTTTTGTGATTTTTATCATGACAAAATGCAAAATTGTGTTGGTAGAATTTATGATGTACAAGTTAGGTCTGCATTCCCATGGCTTAGTCTAGGAGAGAGAAAATTGTAAAAAAAGAAAATGGAGTGGACAACAAATTTATTTTTTTATTTAGCCTTAGGAGATCTAAAACGCCAATTTCTTTGTCCACTATCTTCAGTATTAGTATTAGGAATGCTGCGCTCATAGCCAGTTATTCCTAATTCCATTGTAGGGTACAGGAGTTGCATGTTTTCTCCTCAGCATTTTAAGAAAGAAGAGGAGGAGAAGGAATGCAACAGTCTCTGAAAATACGAGCTTAAATATGGGAACAAGATCATTGCTATCAATGAAAGACCCTCTAGTTTGGTCCAAATAGCTCCTGTGATCAAACATAATATTGCATTTATTTACTTTACTTGGTTACATGACTGCTTTAGTTAACAACAGTTATAAAATGGTTTTGTTGTTTATATATTACTACAATATATCAAAGAGAAAATAGACAAATATTTATGCCTTCTATGAACTCATGTAAGCTATTCACACAGAAGACAAATCTCTGAAATTGTCATGGGGAATAGTTGTTCAACCTACCATTATTGGCACATTATATATATCCCCTACACACTTGTATTTGTTAACCTTATGAGCCCCGCTAAGGCCGTGACCTACTTTTCCCTTGCATCCGCAAACGGTAAGCCAACCGCCCCCCGCGCTACTGAAGGAGGCGGTTGAAGACATGACTACAAACACACGCTAATGCTCGTGAAAGCGAGAATTTCCACCAACATAAGTTTTCTAGGTGTGGACATCCGATTGGACATTGCTAAAGGTCATGATCTAAATTCATACGGAAATAATTCCCGTTAATTACTATTAAAGTAAAGGGGTGTGCGCAGTGAAACCCAGCGACGCATTTCGACACATCGGGATTGTGGGGGGGTCAATGAAATTTCGACACATTGGTTATGAAAGAATGAACTCACTGGGGCCTAAAGTTTGTGTTAAGCCTCAGCTCAACCTTTGGCTGACTGAGTATACTCAGTGTTAGGCCTCAGTGAGTTAAACACACAGCGAGTCAGTGCAAAGAAGAAAAGTAGTGTTTTTTCACCATACATACTGCAGTAATCATGTTGTCTCAAAACAGACAAGAAGCTTTCAGCAAGAAGAAGATGAACAGGAGAA
>JBDFRD010593484.1:4697-16676 GCA_039654405.1 Bullina lineata | reverse complement strand
TGACCTCTTGACCTTGACATATTTTTTCACGACATAATTATGAACATAGATAGGTTATCCATGATTCCTGAAAGTTGTATTGAATTTTGTTCATAAATAAATGTGTAGGAATTTTTTGAAAATTGTTTTATCTGATTCTTGGTCTGAATCAAAACTTGTGTGGCACTGAGGAAAAAACTGTAAAAATGTGTGGCAGTGTAAGTGTTAAAATTTGTATATAAAAATACAAAAATAAGTGTTGGTTACATGTTTCGTTAGTCTGGGTTTGCATCATGATGTATAACATGTTGAATTAAACTAATGGCTATTTTCTTTTATTGAGGTTTATTTTTTTGTAATATTAATATTTTATTTTCAATTATCTTTATTTGAATTGTGTATTGTACAAAGCATTTTTGTTTTATTACCAGGAAGAAGAGCTGAGGAAGGAAGGAGGCAAATATGCCCATTTGAATGAAGATCTTCACATTCTCTTGGAGTGTTTTACTGAAATGACAGATGCTTACCAGAGGATAGCAGGAGCTCTTATGGAACTAAAGAAATTTGTTGTGCCGGTAAGTTGAGACATATTTATTAAACACTGTTAGTGTTCTTGAAGTCATATCAACCAACATTGATCCATCCAATTTACTTCTTATTAGTTAAAAAGTGGTAGGCTACATTTTATTCCTTTATTAAAAGTGTGTATTTTATGCATTTCTGTGCAGTAAGGAGGACCATAGCATCCTTGGGACATGTTTTTTGGATATATTTGCACGTTCTTGATTCGAGACTCTCGGTTGTAAGCTCCGAGAAAAACTCAGATTTTTTTTTATTGTAAAGGATTTTTTGTTTATTTTGTTTTGAAACTTCCCTCTTTGGTGGTTTAAGTGTGCAAACATTATATTTATGTGCTTAATATGCATTCATAATAATCCATGCCAAAATGAGATTTTGCCTGTCAACTGCATTTTGATGCTCTAGCGTTTTCTGCAGGAGCTGCAAGATGACATGTATGGTGGTGGTGGAGGTGATATGAGTGAAATGGGAATGAATGGAGCTCCTAGAGGTGGAAGAGGTGGCTTCAGAGGAGGACCACATGACCGAGGGTGAGTTTATTCAGTCTTCTCAAAACATTGTTGAAAATCGTGATGTTTCTTTTTAAAATGTTTTTTTTTTCCTTTGTATTCTAGTAAATTGTGCGTAGAAATCTTAAGTGGCTCTGGCTCTTAAAGTGATGGCAATTTGTCATCAGTGATTGGATAAGCGTCATTATTTTAATTCCCAGATTAATTATGGTAATTACTGTTGTGATTTGTATTTTCTTGAGATAAAAAAATGTATTCTTTTGTTTAGTGTTGTTTTGATACAAAATCATAAATGGGGGGGGGGGGGGGTTGATTGTTTTTTTTTTTTTTTTTTTTTTTGTTCCCCCAACCCCAAATGTCTTAAAAGTCTACATGTCAGAAAAATGAAATACATACTTTGATAGAGAGTTCATGAATGATTCACGTAAACACAAAATCAGCTAAAGAAATTTTACAGCTTTTAAGTATTATTTTTCTTTGATCCTATTTTTTTCAAAAAGCTCCTTTTTGTTATAACAAAGATAATTTTGATTTCTTTTTTTTTTTTTTCTTTCTTATTAACATCAGCTTTCAGTCATTATAAATACTGAATTGCTTATTTTAAAACTACAAGAAAAGATGTAAGGTGACTCTGGACAGGTAGCTACCACTGCCAGATTATTTTTAGATGCATGTGTTCAAGAGGAAGCCATTTTTGGGGGGTGGGGGCTGCATGTCAAGATGTTACAAGAGTTAGCTTTATCTTATCAGTTTTTAAGGTTGTGGTTATGATTTACATGTATAATTTATACTCAAACGTGTAAATTCATACTGTTCAATTTACATCAGATGTAAAATCAATATTGAGGTCTGCATTAAAATACTGTTTCATATTGCAGTGCAGTACAATTCCCTGAATTGTGTCCCCAAAAACAAATTTGAAGTAAACAAAATATGTCTAAAAGAATAAGCAACTAATTGGACACATTATTTTTTTCTTCAGAGGCCGTGGTGGTTTCCGTGGCAGGGGAGGTCCCCCTCCTCCATCAGGAAGGTAAGCTTTGGACTAGGGAATTCGGGTTTTAAATGATGTCTGCACATTATTCCCATTGTTGTGTTTTAATCCGTCATGACATAAAATGTGGGTGAACATTGGCCAAGAAACATGTTTTTGTTAGAATTATTAGAAAGAATGACCATCTTCTAACAAAAGAAAATAAAACTGCTTTGACGGCCCAGCTAATTATCTTTTGACCACTTTGTATCGATTCATTATTCTTTATTGTAGGTCTTAAGCAGGTCTCAATGTATTATTGTTTCCCCAATTTCAGCATCAATGTTTCAATGTTCACGAAGAAGCTCACATTATAAAGGAATTAAATCCCATCCACAGAGGTGGCCCCATGCGTGGTGCACCCCGTGGTGGAGGCCCACCCAGAGGGGCTCCTAGAGGTGCTCCCCGTGGTGCCCCTGTAGGCCGTGGAGGCCCTCCTGCTCCCCGTGGTCGTGGTGGTGCTGCACAGGCAGCCGGCTCGTATGAGGGTTACAGTTCACAAGGGGGCTATGGGCGGGAAGAGTGGTCTGGAGAAACAGCTCAAGCTGCCAACAGAGTGAGTGGTTACTTGATCATATATTTATTTCATACACATAGAAGAGACGTGATGTTTTTATTTTTTAACATATATAGCGAGAAAAACTCGGAACCAATGTTTGCTTTTCAGGAAGTTTAGTGTTTCAAATGAAGTGACTAATATCTTAATTTGAATTCAAAATTAGCTTAAAGATCATTGATTCAAAATATAAAGTTTTAAAAAGGCAGCAGACATCTTATTACGGTCAATTAATAATGAAATTGGTACTGTTAATCGTGATATATCCGTTCAATATCTCCAAAATTCAAATATAACTTCATCTTTCTCATAAAAAAAATTACAAGAAAAACATTGCAGATCTAATCGTTGATATCGAATAAAAAAGAAGAAAACATCCTTTTCGACTCAATGTTTTGTGATCTAAAAGCCTATTTGAAACTAGGCCTACACCACTGCAACTTAAAATAAGATTATATTTTTAGTAAATTAATGTTTAAAAAGTAATAAAAAAAATTCAAAAGCGTAATTTTAGTTTATGTCTTGGTTTCAAGTGATTTTATTCAAATTCTATTGCAAGCACAATGAGTATTTGCGGCCAAATCTCCTCCCCCCATCCCCATCCCAAATCTACTTATTTGGTAGGTGAACAGGTTCTTCCTGTTAACAATAATGATGTGGAGCATAATTTGTTTTAATCCAAACTAAGACAGAACTGACATTTATACAGCTTTGTGTTAACTTGACCTGAAATTTTAGTCATCATGTCTTTTTTGCTAAATTTGTGATCTTTTTTTTCCTACCCCTTCCTTTACTCGTAGGGCTATGGTTCAAACTATGATTCGAGTTATGATGAGTCTTATGGTCAAGGATACTCTTCTGGGTAAGTGAAAAGAGTGGTTTAACCCTTTGCATCCAAGCTATTTCTGCCACTCATATCAACCTATTCCCAGACAGGGGAATAACTCCTACACAAATACGGACAAGTACATGTATTACAAATTAATTAATTGCTCTGAAATTTTCATAGTAATCACTTAAAAAATGTCTTCTGTACAGAAATTATTACACATTATATATCACATAAAGTAGGCAGCTGCGGAGATTATTATCTCCGGTCATTAGTCTTCTGTTTAGTTTTGTTGTCTTCATCATCACTGTTATTTTCATCACCACTAAAAACTTCTACATCACTGTCATCTAATTCAAGTTTCATCAGAAACCTTTTGATTTATTAGGGAAATTAGGAAACTGAATGTTATATTGCGCTTTGAGAAGTTCATTGGTTTGCAAAAAGCTCTTTGAAAATTTGTAGCAATTCTCACAGTTCAGAGAATAGATTTCTGTAAACGCTAAAAGCAACTCCACTTTCTAAATTTCTTGAAGAGGAGAGCGTTGTGGGTTTTTTTACCGGAAATTAGTATTAGAGAATGACAGCGATATGGGAACAGTTCATAAAAGGCAACAGAGGGCAATATACATATAGCAGTGGGGAGTGGTTAATTAAATAGACGTATAGTCTTTTTTAATTTGAATCAATGCTTACCTGGTACATAGGTCAACAGAATTTATGAGATATTTGAAATATGGTTTTTATAGAAATTTACAGCTTCTTGTTTATTCATCAACATGCCTGAATTGTTTAACAATTTTATGTTTATTTTGTGATAGCATAATGACTCTATTCTCCTAGTGTTTATTCTTAATCCAATTGCTCATCAACAACGAAAGTTATTTATCAATTGGTGTTGATTAGTAAATATTCCCTGAACTTTGTAACTTCATTTTTATATTTTATTTCAAACCTCATTAGTTGTTCAGATCTTTGTTGGCTGCATTGCTTTGTATTTTAATAATTAATACATTAAACTTCCTTTTCAGTATATGAATGTCTTTAAATTTCAGGGCAGACACACAATATTATGACTATGGTTCTAGTTCTGGTGCCGGCTATGATTCCTACTCTGGTGGCGGCGGCAGTGGTGGTGGTGGCGGCGGTGGTTATGGAGACTATGGTAAGTATCTGTATAAAGTTACGCAGTTGTCATTATGTAAATAACTTGTGCCATACCAGTCTTGCAATAAACAGGACTGGTATGCTTTGAGATGGATATAATATTAGAGATTTGACTGCATTTTTACTAACCACTGGTTCCAGCGTGGTTCAAAATGAAAAGTAATTGCTGATGTTTTGGGATTTTGGTACAGAAGCTTCCAGTTCTGGTGCAG
The DNA here is from genome assembly GCA_039654405.1 of Bullina lineata. Lineage (NCBI taxonomy): Eukaryota > Metazoa > Mollusca > Gastropoda > Bullinidae > Bullina > Bullina lineata. Next base: position 11,812 of record JBDFRD010593484.1, on the reverse strand, counting down.
GCTATGGTTCTTACTCTGGTGGTGGTGGTGGTTATGGAGTCAGTGGTAAGTCTGTATGTGTTATAGAACAATGTGTTGTCAGTGTATAAAGGACTTGTATCATTTTATTCTTGTGATAAGCAGTAAGGATGGGGTTTATTAATACAAGTTGGCATGATAGTGGGTAAAAGTTAAAAAGGAACTTTAGTTATGTAGAATTTTAGTTTTTATAGCTTTATCGGGGGATTCTGAACTCTGACCCTTGTGTTGGGAACATGGGGAGCTATGGGCTCCCAGACAAGGCTTCCTTGAGTTCGACATGAATGATTTCTTAATTTTATTCAAACATTAAGTTGTGACTTGAGACTTTATATAGAAAGAAGGGTGTTAAAAACATAGACTCGGACCATGTTTACAGCTCAGACTAAAAGGATTGATGATAAATTTGTCAATGTTGTCGTCACATATTATGCTATAGACTCAAATTTTTCTGTTTTGTGATACTTGTAACATACAGTACAACTCGGATAAGGTTCTACTGGAACGTTGGATCAGATCATGTTATCATAACACAATAGAGGTACTAGAGTTGTGACTGATTGGTCAGATCATTTAAAAAAATTTATGCCCGAAGAAGACACCTTGGCTACTCAACACTTTGCAGATTATGTGGTCAAAACCGAGTCATTGATTGGAACTACACAACAAAACGTGAAAGTGCGGCGGGTTAGGTCTAGGCCTAAGGATGCATGACTTTGTATCACGTTTGTTTTTCCTTCTTTGTTCAGCCATAATCTAGAACTAAGACCTCAGCTCAGTTCAAACTTGTCTGGATAAACGAGTAAGCAGGACAGTCTTTTTATGGGCAGTAGCTGGACACGTTTCACCTTTTCCCTCCTACTTGACTTGTGTTAGAGGAGCTGTGCATATCGGCTTTTGCTTGAATGAAGCCTTGATGCAATAATGCACTGCTACCGCACAAAATGTCACAAAATGTATAAAAATGTCAAAAGGAAGTGGTAGACTGCCTGAGGAATGGGAAATTTCCACCAAAGTGGGCTTTGTTGGGGAAATTTTGTTTTATTTGATATTTTCAAAAATTAATAATTGAATTATGTGGTAAAATGAAATTAGAAATAGGTCTTGAGATTCTTTTTGCTGTAACCAAGATTTCAATATTTCTAAGTTTCTTACCGAGTTGTACTGTATCTATTTTTAATATATATTTTTTTTTTGTTCTGGTAAAAGTCGCATGGTGAAGATGTCACATTATGTTGTAATTATGAAAAACAGCTATTGCATTTACTCATGGAGTCATACACATACTCAAGATATTGGCCAAGCCCTGGTCCTGACTATGTTAGAAACATAGTTTACAATGTTTACAATTGTTTGAAACAACAGTATAATAAAGCAAATATATTATTGCACAATTCCTTGGTTTAATCATTTTCCTAACAGGAAATCAGATTTCCAAAGTGTAGCAGTCATTAAACTGTGGAAGAACTTGGACTATTTATTTCATCATTGATGCCCAATGCTTTCAGCTTTTCCAAATATTTTTTTATATTTGCTCAGGACATTGATAATGAAAAGATTTTTTTTGTTTCTGTCCTACTCTTTATTTCACAAGCTGTGTCAAAAAATTTCCTGAATTTGCTAAAAATGGGTATTTTAAAAAATTGTGAAAAACAAATTATTTAAAATAGCATTGTATATTCTTTAATCTTCAGCTTCATATACCAGTATTTACCTTCATGAGAATTTTGTGAAATAGTGGGAAAATTACCAGAAGGCCTTCAGGGAGACCTGCACGACTCAGGCAGGCCAGTCTCTCTAGGAGAATTAAATACTTATAACCTTGTACTTGTAGTAGATTCTGAGCAAAGTCACTTCAGATTTGCAACAAAGGAATTGAAAAAAATACTATTGGAGTAGGGTTTGATGAGTTACCCAGACATGCCAACTTTAGGGGTTCGCCGTAAGAAATTACAGGGAGCTGTCAGAAATTATGGTTTACGCGCAATAACGACCAAATTGCGGCGAGGATATATGCCTTTAAACCCCATTGCGTTCTTCGTTCTCGGTAAAATTACTCTTTTGGGTCCTCATTTTTCTGCGAGTTCAGCTCATGATTACTCCAAGCCTCAAATGGAGTTGGCATGTCTGGTTACCAATGTCTTGCTGTAGAAACATTTCTTTTAAGGGAGAGATAAAAAGTCTGAGAATACGATATTAAAGATGTCATCATTTGACTGGTCTTTCCTATGATGGGCCATTTACTGTAGTAATGTCATGTGTTGTGTATTGATCAGTTCGACTCAGTGTAATTGTTTTTATTTTAACATTAATGTTGAATCCAGTGACTCATATTTGAAACCTGGTAAAACAATTTCATCTTTACTACATGATGTCTTGATAAATTGGAGGCCAAGCTTTCTGGCTTCCTGGAGTGGCAATCCTTGGGTAAAAGTATAAAATCCAAACCTGAAACAATTTTGAAATCTTGTATCATGCTCACATGAAAGTGATATTGTCCTCCTCAGGTGAAAGCTGGGGGACCAATAGTGGTGGCACGAAGACTGCAGCCCCAGCTGCGAGAGGAACTGCAAGGGGCCAGGCTCGAGCTCATCCCTACGCTCGGAATGCCAGCAGTACTGGAGGATACTGAATCTAAGCAAGAGCATTATCAACTTATCTCGCCCAGAAACTTCTGGATTCTGCTCTTCTTGCAAATGTTTTGCCTCGGAGCTCTTTGCTTTGAGGTACATAGCTAGGAATGGCAACAGAACTGAGAGACATGTGTTCATAATTCGTGCAAAATTCCAAATGTGTAAACAGTTTTGACTTTCAGCTAAACCGCTGAACATAAACTTTGAGAGCAAAAAGAAGTCAATGTGAACTTTTACTATCAGACAAAAGAAAATGATTTTTAAGTTGGTAGTATGATACTATACATTTTAATGATTAAACTTTTTTTGTATTTTAAAAATGACCAGGTTAGCATGTAGTCCTTGAAGTATAAAATACAAAATGTAAAATTGGAGTGTTTCTAAAGTGCAAGGACTTTTCAGTCCCTTTTGAAGATGCTTTTAAAAGGATGCTTAATGTTGTAACTTTGTGTACTAAAGTATTTTAAGTTTTCAATGGATTAAAACTTATTTTACTCATTAAAAAAAAAAAAGACTCTTTAGTGTCTGTATTTAATTCATTTGTGTGAAAGGAGAAAACTAGGGAGGTGCCAATTTTCCTAAACATAAGGGTGATAAATGGCAATGTCAGTGAAGCTGAGATGGTTTTCCAGCTGCAGCGGCAGTGATCTTAAAACATCTCTGCGATAACTAAATTATGCTGTTTTCTTAAGAGCTCGAGCAAATATTAATATGCTCATAGAAAGTTGGCACTTCAATTAAATAAAATGTCTAAGTACAATGTTTTTAGCTTGAATGGTTTTAAATGTTGCATTGATCAATTAATGAAAAATATTCTCATCCATAACATTCTCAGATTTCTCTTTTTGGCAGTCGCTTAATTGCAGAGCTCCAGGTGAAAAAAAAAATAAAAATAAAAAAAAAGACATAAAAGATAAATTTCAAGAAATCATTTTAACACTCCAGTGATGTGATTTGACTTCAAGGCATTGATTAAAATAAAGACTCGAAAGGTCTAGTAGGTTCTACTTGAAGACATTTTGCCATTATACATTGGCAGCCAATCATGTTCTCATTGTTACAGTTTTATAATCCTTAATGAAAACATCCTAAAAAATTGGACCTTTATATATTGTGAACAGAGCATATTGATGGATGTTCATGAACATGATTAATTTAAAAAATTTAAACCCGTGCTGTGAAATTTTCCACAAGAGCTGCTAAAAATTTACATCCTAAACATAAAAAGTATCTATTTCACGCTGTAATTTCTACTCAAGTAGTTTTACATAAATGAGACTAGTAGGCCTGCTTAATACTTTATACTTACAAAATTAAAAGAAATTCTGTTTGAGTGTAAATGTAAACATACTGTTGGAGCAGTTGTTTCTCAAAGCTGAACTAAACAAGTGCATTCAAAATGTGTGATTCCTGATTATTGACATGGGGAGCAACGGAGTGAGCTGAAAATAAATAGTGGCCATCACCTGCTACCAACCAGCTTTTAAATTAACAGGCTTTTGCCTCAATATTAAAAGCTAGGCACCATTCAAACACAGGTAACATTTAATCTTATGTTAACTGAAAACGAAAAGGCATTTTGCAAAATTATGTTTTAACTGGTGTGGGGAAATGTTAGGCCTTTTTTTAATGCTAAACATAAATATGTTAGTTTCTTCACAAACAAAATGGCATCCTTTAAAGAGAATTCGGACTTTTATCAAAATGCCTTTTCAAAAGAAAAATATTTTTTATGTAAGTTAGATTTAGATAACAAATGTAAAATCGAAATACTAATGAGCATGTCATAATTATACACTTGATCTTATGTATTTGGTCACATAAAGTTTTAAAAAAGAAAGAACATCAACCATACTAAGATAAGAAAATGTATCCTAGAGATTATGCTTTGATTAAGTATTTTAGTACAGATCAATAAGCTTCAACTTAATATGTGTATTGCAAACAGTTTGATTGTGATAGGATTAACTGTGAAAAATGTTGGATTTAAACTAATTTATCATTTTTTTTCTTTTATGTGTAAGTGACTCTGTCTTCTCCAGTCAATCATTTTCTATGTTGACTTCGGTTTTCATCCTTTTCCTAAACTTGCCTTAATACATTTGTCTAAAATGTCTTGACAGTGGAAATTCATGACATTAGTTGAAATTGAGATATTACAGAAAATTGTAGGATTTAACTTGCAGCATGCTGTGTGTTCTTTACTAATCAAATAAACTTGGTGTTGCAGGCGAGGCCAGTGGAAGCAGCCACTGTGGCAGCAGTGCGATCTGCAGGTCCAAGCCAGCCCAAGTTCTGAGCAGCTGCTCCGGTCATGGCGTTTTACTGATAACGCGGGCTTTGTAAGTCACTGGACAAATCCACACAATAAAGGAGATTGAATGAATCAATGCCTTGTTTGTTTTAGTATTATAGATGTCTGTGTGGTCTTTTGTAACTTTATTCCATGTTCTTCTTAGATGCGTTCTGGTTTCAGGTTTTTTTTTATGTAGACTATATTTTGATAAAATTGAGGTTAGTTAGAATATCTACTGTTGTCATGGTTTGAGAGTGAAGATTTGTTCTCCTCACACAATTTTGTACCAGTAGAGGATTTATCCTGTATGATAAAAATTCAGAGTGGAGGTTTAAGTCCTGTGTATGAATTGTTCCACTTCTTTGAAATTTGGAGATTCTAGAGAAAATACCTTTTCAAGCAATAATTTTTAGCACTTGTGTTTGTTGGCTGAGCTGCAATAGTTGGTTGTTGTGATTTGGTTTGATAGATATTTTCAAATAGGCCTACGCATTTTTTATTCAATTAATCAGCAAAACATGTTTAGGCTTTTAGGAATAATCAACTCCTATTACACTGATCATAATGATCATAAATGATGACATTGACATGAATGTTAACTCTGATTACATCTTAAAATTAAAAGCTAAGAGAACATTAATTTGTGGAACTACATGTAGCATTGATTGTAAGAGATGTCGCACTGCAGGCTTGAAACATTTGAAAAAGAAATTGTCTTGGACATTCATTTTGCAAATTACATGTACATCTGTTGTACCGTACTTGGTTTTAGTGAACAAGAAAGTCATATGCAGTTTTTGCTTTTGGCAGGAAGAAAAGCATAAGTTTAATTTGCTTGATTGAGATTTTCGAACTCTCAACAAGATTTGCAATAATACATGTAATGTCCCAGAGGTACATCTAAGACCTTTCAAGAAAGAACTTGTGCAAAAATATTAGCCAGGACTTATTACATCTGTTGAGTTGATATACATCTGGTGCACTTCCATATCCGCTGATCAGTATTCCGTACATGGAATTTTCGTTAAGTAATTCAAGCATGAGGCAATGGTACACATGTATCAATATTGATGCCCGGCAGGAAGTTAAAATCTTGGGAAAACTACAACTACAATGTAGTTGAATAGACATTGCTCTATTCTCATAACAAGCAAGCTTGGTCTACACAGTGACACAGTTTTCACAGTACAAATGTACATTTTAAGTGAAGATTGTAGCAAAATGCATTTTGATGTTCAGTGCCTTTTATTATTGATACTGAACTTGACAATAGGTTTATTCAGTATAGTGTATAAAGCTGTATACTCTGGAAGAACTTGATTTCTGGGTAGCATTGGCACATGCGGACATTCTGCAAACTGAAATAAAACCAAAACAGATCCAGTTGATATGAATTTGGGGAAAACTGATTACATGTACTACATGTAATTCTTTATAAAAAATGTCACTTATCAGTGTGATTATAACTGAAACCTAACCCTTTGATATTCAGTGGAGCTTTTTCAATATAGGGCAGTTCATTAACAATGTTCCTTGAAATTAATATCATGTGAAACAATCATTATTGAGGCCTACAGAGACTTGCTCACATGCACAATGCATTACATGAACTACAGCGTACATTAAATTGTAAATGGAGGCCTTCTTATTCATATTCAGATTCATTATGTTGCTCTTTTTTCTTAAAATGACATCACTGTCACAAATATTTTACAAGTTTCCAACAATTCATTCTTTTTTTTTTTTACATGTAAGAAAATCCCTATGCAATTCACTACAACAACACACTTTTCTTAATTCAGATTGCACTTGCAGTGTTATCGTGAGGATCTCATTTTATAAATGAAAAAACTACACATAATGGGATTTTTGGAATGGACTTGTACTTATAGTAAGAAGATTTATTTTTTTAAACGTTTTTAATACATTGGAAGGAGGAGAGAACAGACAGTTATGTCGAGTTTTGATTCTGTTCAGCTTTGTCATTTAGGGGAATAGCCTACATGTTGTCCTTAACATGTAGTCATGTAGTTTTATTTGCTCAACTTACAATTACATGTAATTACTTTGATTCTTTTTTTTAGAGGGGTCAAGATAATAAAATTGCCACACAGGGCAAAAGAGGAAAAAGGGGGGGGGGGGGGGGGGTTGTAGCCTAACACACTAAT